>JAHBMJ010000934.1:0-32500 GCA_018398765.1 Chromera velia | reverse complement strand
CGCGGCAGCCAGAGGAACACTCGGAGTTTCTCCAATGTTGCGGTCGAGAATCAAAATCACACCGGGACCCTCAGGCGACACTCAAGTCATCAACACCGATACGTGAGTTGCTTTTCTGGATTTCTTTCTTTCTTTCTTTCTTTGTGTGCCTCTTTGAGTTCTGTGCTGGGATTGACGACTTATCTTCCCCTCTCTACTTTTGTCCCTACTCATATTCACTTTTCGCTTCGGAACGATGACTTCACACAGAAGCATCCCTGTTTGACACAGTTATTCTTTCAAATCTACCTGCACTCTTTGTCCCTCTGTTAATTCTTTCAAATCTACCTGCACTCTTTGTCCCTCTGATCGATTCCAGTCGATCTCCCTTTGACCGACGGTCCTTCTGAATCGATTATGTTTCTTTCACTTACTTCCTTTCTTGCTGTGGATTCCAATGGCCCCATGCAGGATGGCGAGCTATTACGGCGGCCCCAGACCGAAGGACAGGTGAGGAGGGAGGGAAGAAGTCAGCGGACCGAGTCACAAAGAAAGAAACAATAAATAAACATTCCTTTTTCTTAATTCAATTGCTTTGCCTTTCGGCAGGCAGGAGTAAAATCTTTCCCCTCGTGCTGCAGCGTAGATCCTCTGCATGCATGTGGGGGGTATGCCTCGACGTACCATTTTGTTCTTTCTCTTTTGTTTGTGGCCGTCTCTTTGGATAGGATATGGCCCTTTCAGATTGTCTGTCAACCTACCTGTCATAATTATACCGATACATGGATAGATGCCATACAGCCACGGTTGCTCTCTCTTTGTGTCCAACTGGTTCTCTTCTCCGCCTGTCGAGGGATTTAGTTGACTGTCCGCTAGCTAGCGCTTCTGCAGCCCTGTACGTCTGCATGGATACGCATTTGTGATCACTCGCTTTTCAGTTCCACGCTCGCAAGATCATCCCCCCCCCATGCATGGATGCAGACCCATGACGGGCCCACGATACCAAGAGAACAAATTCAAGTCAGTCAGTCTGCCTGGCAGAACTCCTGTTCGATCGTGCCGTACAGCGAAAAGGGACACAGAAATCATTACACGCAAAAAAGTGCTTCAGGAAAGAGAGAAAGTAGTGAGCGGATCAAGGCAGAAAGAACAGAAGGGGAAAAAAACGACGACACACTGCGCAGCGAAGGATATCAGTAACGTGTCACAGGCCCGTTTCCCTGTATCTCTTTTGGTCCATGCTTTTTCCCAAGTCTGTTTTTTCAACCTCATGTTTTTGTTGTTCTTGTTTCCTTCACACCATCAATACAACCATTGGCAATGGAGCTAGCGTCCGACCTGTCCGACCTAGTACATCATTTCGGGGGGTCCGCTTGAAGTAAACATGCATGGATTTCGATTGATGATCGAGCACTCGGGGAACGAAGCTGTGAGAAAGAGGGAAGGAGGGAAAGAGGGAAAGAGAACTTCAAAGCAAAGACGAAACAAATTACACAGCGAGCCAAGAGAAAACCAAGATGCCGGAGTTTAATTCGAAGATGGGCCCGAATTGTCCATGCCCAACTACCGTTGTGACTCTTCCTCATTCACTTTTCTTCCTACATGCGCGACCTCATGCAGAGATATGGACCCCGGCCCGTGCATTTATTTTCATACATTCTTCCGGTATACATTTCATACATAAAAAGAAGTCTGTATGAAAATAAATGCAAAAACTCATGCAGAGAACTGGACCCCGGCCCAACACCAGTCCCCGCCCCGTACGGACAGGAACAGTAATCGACTCTATCGACACGTCTCCACCACTTGATTTCTGTCCTCCAACAGGAATTGCTCCACATCGCAGGAACACTCTTCGAAGGCGCAGGTCTGGTGTCACTTCTCCCTTTCTAAGAATCAGGTGAGGAAACACAGCGGTTCGCTTGGTTGCAAACTGGGCGTACGAAACGGATTCAAGAATTCAAAATAGGCCCATCTTAACAAATAAGAAAATGCTCACCAACAATGGTGCAGCAACAGACTCGACAAACTTCCAGTATAATCAATTATTAGTCTTTTAACTGTAAAATTGTAAAACAACTTAAAAAGAAATAATCATTCACGGTATGACTTATAAATAAAATTAATCGCTGCACAATCAGTCAAAACTTAGTAAACAAAATTTTAATAATATGAAGATTTTCAATTTTTTGTGATAGATTTTTTTTTAGATTTTTTTTATAAAGGTTGGTCACATAATTCTAACATTTATAGGTTTTTTTTTTTAAGAAAGTTAGAACTAAAATATTTTTTCCCCCGCAAAAGTCACCAGAAAGTGTAATTATTGGCAATCATGTGATGATGATGATGATGATAATGATTGAGGGTTAAATCCTAGACCTAGCAACGCTAGATCCCAAGCCACTAACAAGGCTTTGAGGACAACCTAGAGCACGCATTCATGGGGGGGGGGATGAGGAAGCCTAGCTGCATGCCAGTCGGATCGATTCGACTCGATTCGCCAATCGGTAAATGATTTTTTTTTTTTGTGCCAGCTTTGAGTTGACTGTACGTGCGTATCAGCGGCTTGTGTAAATTTTACTATGAGTATAACTTTAATATGACGATCAATATGGCTAAAATATGCTAAAATTATGAATACTACAGAGACACACCCACCCTCAGGTGACTGCCTTATTAGATGTTTTCACTCAGGCAGCCATACTTGAAAATCACGTGCACACAGAATCTTTATGTGAATTTCCTATACTTCCCAGGGCCTCGGATCGATTTACCCGAGCTTACCCGAGCTGCCCTCCAAGGACGTACAAACTTAATCCTTACACTTGCCTTCGCGCGCGAATGCGCGCGAACACGTGCTTACACATGCACTTGCGCGCGAACACGTGCTTACACATGCACTTGTGCGTGTTATATTTTAATTTTGCGCCGAGGCATGCACACCGATACAATCACAATCAGAAGAGTAACACACCCATGCATGCAAATTTTAGACGTACGTTGGAGCAGTTTCTGGACAAAAGAGGAGCTGTCCACTTGCAGGGCAGCGCACAGGATGGTACGAAAATGAATTCAGCCATGCTTGAAGGATTACAGAATCACTGTGACTGACCATTTGCCCACAGTTCTGCTCCGGTTTCGTTTTCCGCGTTTTGAAGGGCCGTGCAGGTAGTCGTGCCCGAAGTGCACGCGTGCAGGCGCCCCCTCAAGCATCACTTTCTCTTAAGCAGACCACTTCTACAATCGAATGCCTTTCAGATTGAGTCTGGCCTGTCGCCTTCTGACATTCCTTGTGGTTCTTGGTGGAGCTCCTCGTCAGACCCTGACTTCATTGATGGAAGATGAAGGAAGGAAGCGCGCAGTGGAACAGCTGGTCACGCCAGAACCTTTGATTGGGAAGCTTTGGCACAGACACAGAGGGAAAAGAGATTTCTCGGCGATTGAAGAGGTCCCAGTATCCTTCCTCGACAAACGTCAAGGAGACCGACAGCTAGACCGACAGAAGAAGAAAGACCAAGAGCAAGAACGGATGCAGAGGGAAGGGTCCGTGTCGATGCCGGAGTCGAGATGTGGCAGTCTTGCATCCGAGTACAGGTCTTGCTTCCTCGGAGCTGCACTAGAAAAGTACGGGGAAGAATCCGAGGACATAAAGAAAAGTCAGTTCACACGGAGAAACGTGCGACTTCACGCATTGTAAACCCATGGAGTTGTCCGCAGAGAATCCGCTCTCGTCCATTCCGCAGCTAAGTCAGGCAGCCAGCCAGCCAGACAGGCAGGCAGGCAGACAGACGGGCAGACAGACGGGCAGACAGACAGACAGACAGACAGATAGACAGAAAGAAAGAAAGAAAGAAAGAAAGACGATAGAAAAGACATACAGTTGAATTCTATGTTTCTGGGTGGATCAGCTGGTCGTCTCGAAGAAGGGGTGCACAGGTCAACCATAAACTCAAAGGTGTCCGAGCCTGAAAGAAAATGTATGCGGGGGGTTTCACGAAACGGCTCCGTTCATCTCGCTCGTTCAATTACGTTTTTCGTGTCTTTTCTCCATCAATGCCCTTGTGCCTTCGTGTCTCCCCTGCCCGCTCTCTACCCTTTCTGCCTTTTTTCAGACCCTTGCCTGCTTTCCTCACTCCCTCCTTCGCACTGAATTCTCTCCCTCCGTTTCCGCTTTCTTGCTCGACAGACACCCGCTTCCATTTTGACCTTCTCTCCCTCCGTTTCCGCTTTCTTGCTCAGCAGACCCATGCTTCCATTTTGACCTTCGCTCCCTCCGTTTCCGCTTTCTTGCTCAGCAGACCCATGCTTCCATTTTGACCTTCTCTCCCTCCGTTTCCGCTTTCTTGCTCAGCAGACCCAGGCTTCCATTTTGACCTTCTCTCCCTCCGTTTCCGCTTTCTTGCTCAGCAGACCCATGCTTCCATTTTGGCCTCAGTCGAGCACCCCTCTAGTGGTTGCTTGAAAGACTCGGCCATGGAATCTTCAGTCGGTCTCACATGTTTGTTTTTTTTTCATGGGCGGCCCTGAGCAGCTCAATTGGGGCCGTTTGTTCTCACAGTCCGTGATTTGATTTTGAAATTCCTCGATCCTGTCTGTCTGCAGAGTGTCCGACCGCCCGAGACGAATTGAAACTGAAGATGACTCTTCTTGGCAAGTTGGGAGGGAATTCAGAACCCCAGATGTCATATAAGGAATATGTGAGGGAACTGAATATCAAGTGCGAGAGGTACTTGTCCGATCTTGTAACACTAAAGCTCCAAACGGCTGCACACGCCACCCAGCAGAGCCCCGATCCTCTGAATCGGTGGACGCAGTCTCTTCGGGTCCTTGAAGGTCGAATGAAGTGGTGTCAGAGCAGCAGAATGAAAGAGCCCCCACCGAGGAGAGGAGACCTGCCGCAGAGACAACAAGCAGCTGCTTCTTCGTCTCGACGACCGGGAAGAGATAGCGACGAGAGTGACCGCACTGGAGAACAAAACGATGAGGATCGCGAAAAAGGCTGTGAAGGGGCCAGTGGGAGTGTCTCGGACGGTGGGGCGATGAAAGCAGTGAAGGGGGACGCAACATGGGAGGCAACGGAGAAGGCAGCAGGGAAGGTAGGAGGGGAGGTGACGGCTGAGGCAACAGCGAAGGTAGGAGGGGAGGTAGACGGGCAGAAGGGACAGACGACGACTGCATGCAAATCACCCAAGGAGCTCTTTGCTTCCCGCCTCAAAGAATGCGCTAAAGCGCTGTACGAGCAAGACAAAAACATCAAAGCACCTGTTGGCGATGTTCCTATTGACCTTCACCTTTTAGATAGTTTTGCTCCTGTGTTGCAACAAGTGTTTAAAGTTGAAACCCATGGTACAGGAATTGAGTTTTCCTGCCAAGACTTGGCAGCAAAGTGGCAAACCGAGTGTTCGTCTCCACTCATCTAATCGACACGTCAATTTCAAGCCTTTGATACACTTAATCACTACAAAAAAAAATAAAACGAAATACTAATCTGTCAAACTTTTATATCATAAAATCAAAAAAAAAAATCTTCAAAAGTATAATTAAATGGGCAAGCCGCAAGCTGCCTTGATATCCATAGCATGGTGGTTAGCGACTTAACATTCAGTATAAAAAATAATTCAATGGTCTTAGCTTCGACCCCCAATCAACTTTTCTTTTATAATTTAATATAATAATTAAAAGTGACTACCAGTGGTACCTACTGGTACCAAAACTCTACACTCGTGGCCTGTATTTACTCTACTAGTATAGTCCAGCCTGTATTAAAAGACTGATCTGACATGTTACTAATGGTGCCTACAGTACAGTTGTGGCCTAAGTATAATTTATAGTAATGGTCTGTATCACTCCGTAAAAGACTGCATGACATGCAAAACTTTCATAGTTAAGTTTTATTTTAAGTTTAACAACTTTACAATTGTAGAAGAATTAAGACTAAGATTATTAAGTCAAAAATCAACATATCAAAAAATTATATCAGATCAACAAAAATGTGGAATATCTTCTGCATGTCATAAAACTTCCAACCTAGCTTCCAACCAATTTACAAAAAAAGATTTCACTTTAAAGTATATTCTGGATCATTGGGGGGGAATGCATTTTGGGATCTGTTCCTAGCACGCCCGTCTTACTTTGGTCCTTCCATTCCTCTATGTAACACTGCAACACATCTGGCTACATTGCAACACTTTAGGTTCTACTTGATCAGTCTTTTACGGTTCAGTCGTCCATGAAGACGAGTACACTGCTGAATGCCCCCATCTCTCCCCCTTCACTAGAGTGGCTTCGACAAGAAGCAAAGGAGATTTATCAGGTTTGTTTTGCATTTGAAAAAGAAAAAAAATTGCGACACGCTGATGATGGAAGGAGGTTTCATTCCAATCGATCTCGAAGTGGCTTCCAGAACGATCTGGTGGGCAGGGAAGGCTTTAAAGGAGAAAAGAAATGAAGCGGTAGGGCAGGCAATCCTCATATGCCTGAGAGAGGGGGTAGAGAACGAAATGGGGGGGGGGAGAGGAATGCATCTTTTTCATCTTTTCCCTCATCTAAAGCAATATGCACAGGCACTCTACACAGACAGAGGAATGCACCCATTTGCAAGAGAAAGACTAAAAGGAAGCATAGGGCAGAGAAGAACACAGGTAGTCAACAAGAGAGTGGATGGGATAGAGAAATGGCTGCTGAAGAGAACAAAAAATGAGCTAGACGAGAAAAAGAAAGAGGCGTTTGCACATAGAATAGAAAGAAACATAAGAGAGAAGAGCAGTCAGGAGAAGGCAGAACTGACAGGAGTGATGATGGCTGACGTGCACAGAAAGGTCTCAAACGGAAACCGTCTCCACCTTTCTTTGTTTGAAGACAGAGCAGGTAGAAAGGTTGGCTCGACAATGAAAATAGACAGAGAAAGAATAGGGAGAGCCCCTTTTTGCTATACGAAAGTGGCGCCGCGATCGGAACACAGGAGGAAAGCAGCATGCAGGGTGGGAGACAGGGCTATGGCTGCGACTCAGGGAAAAATTCCGGTAAGGGGGGGAGAAAAGGTGCCGTTACAGAAAAGGACGTGCCAGTTCTGTCGAGGGTGGTTAGGAATCGAGGTGGTGGAAGATAAAATCAATCTGGTGACAGAATGTTCTATTTTTAACAGAGAGAGAGCAGAGATGTTCAGAAAGATAGAAGAGAAATAGGACAGCAAGATGAAAGAGAAAGCCAGAAAGGCAGCCACAGAAAGAGAAGGGCCCAACAGAGAAGAGGGAAAAAGAGACAACTCGACGCTTTTCTGCTTTCTGTTGAATGAATGTCATGCCAGAGTGGATGAGTTTTTGGGATGGGCGTCATTCAGACGGAGGGTGTTTGAGAAGTGTCCAGGATGGTACGGACACATAGAGGGAGACGCTCTGGCGGCCAGACATGCAGGAATCACCGGAAGGCAGCGGGCAATCGAGAGACTAACAAAGGAATATGAGGAGACAATTGATAACTTAGAGACGACCGAAGGAGCGTTAGGGTGGGAAAGGAGGGAGCCGCAGAAGAAGATTGATAAAGCAAACAAGAAGAGCGAGGAAGCCAAAATCGTATGCCGTTTCAGATCGATTTTCAGATCGGAAAGCCAACACGGATCCAGAGCTACGGCTCGAACAACGAATAATCATGCAGCAGCGGCCAGGGCAACAGACTCTGGCAGGCCCCGAGGGCGGGGTCTGATACCTCAGCTTAGGCTGGGGAACGCCCCGCCCTGCTAGCTCTAGCAACAGATAGACATAGCGGGAAGGCCCTAGGGCGGAACATATCAATCAATCAATCAATCAATCAAGGTTGCTTCGCATGCCCCTGGATCATTTGAAACGTTCTTTTTTAAGTTAAGCAAAAACGCACTAAAATAAAGACTCTGCTAGCAAGCTGGTTAGAATTTTTTAAACATTTTTCAGCAAGTATTTAGTGTGTTATTCAAACGTATGATGCATTCCTTCAGTGATTATATTCAATTATATTTATATTATATTATCTAGTATATATTATATCTGGTATATATATATATATATATATATATATATATGTAGACCCCGAATCGCTTGAGAGAAATGACACTTGACAAGTTTCAAAGTCACAAAAACTTTAAAGAAGTCATTTTTGTTTTGTCACCTTTGTTCTAGCCTTTGGTTTCTTCTTTGTATCACTTTTTCCTCCGGCTCTTTTCTTGGCTTTCTTTACATCACTTTGTTCCACCGCATCGCTCGTTGAAGCTCTTTGCCTTGCAACCGCAGCCTTTGACAAAGAGCCAGTTCCTTCCTCTGTTGCGTCACCTTTTTTTCCTTTCTTCTTTCCGGTCGGCTTTTCCACTCCCATCTGAGTTTCCTCCTCTCGTAGCTCTGCCTGCTTCGATGACCCCTTTTTCTTTCCTGCCTTCGTGGAGCTACGCGTAGGCGCTGTCTTTCTGCTCTTTTCCTTTGCTTCTGTTGTCTTCTCCCCAGAAGAGCTTTCTCTCCCCTTTTGTCCCCCCTTCTCTCCCTGCTTCCCTTTTACCTTCTGACCAGACTCCTCCCTTATCGGAGAAGGACTCGACGTCTGACTCGCACCTCCTCCTCCTCCTCGCCTTCTTCTCTCTGTAACAGCTTCCAGTGCCTTCAACAGAGCACCTTCGAAGCCGTTGTCCTTCACGCTAAAGGTCAAAACCACGGCGGCGGCGGGACTCTTGGAGTGCCCCCCCCAGGGATCCACCACCGCCCATCCTTTCTTCGTGTTCGTCCCAGGGGTGTTCCAGACAATTTCGGGGCACGCACGGCAGACCCATTTCTCCCCCTTTTCCCGCACGGAGAGATTCTCCGCCAAGTAATCCGTTCGAGACGGTAACCATCTGACACGCAAGCAAGAGCACAGAAAAGTACACACACACACACACACACACACAGAGAGAGAGAGAGAGGCAAGGCTAAGGATTATAGACAGGCAAACGGACAGAAAACAGAGGGGGGCACAGAGAGACACAGAGGGAGGCAGAAACAGACACTTGCGCACGCACGAACACACGAACACACGAATACACACACACACACACACAGAGAGAGAGAGAGAGAGAGAGAGAGAGAGGGAGAGGGAGAGGGAGAGGGAGAGGGAGAGGGAGGGAGGGAGCCGGGGACAAAGAGACGCAGGGGGGAGCAGATGGTAGCATCGAGAGGAGCAAGGGAATAAATGAAGAAATCGATTCTTCCTCCCTGACTTCTCTTCCTTCCTTTCTTCTGGCCCGACTCCTTTCCCTCTGTTTTTCTTCACTCTCGTTGTCTTCACTCTCTTCGACTTTTTTCTGGAGCCTTAGAAAGCGCCCCAACTCACTCACTCCTCCTTTGTTCATTCCCCGCGTCACTCAGTCAATCTACTCCATCACTCACTCAGTCAGTCACTCACTCACACTCATAAAATGAACAATCAATCGTTCAGTTCCTCTGACTTGCCAAGTTCATCCGTCACTCCCTACCTCACTGTCTCACTCACGCGCTGACTGACTGACTGACTGACTGACTGACTGACTGACTGACAGTTCTTCCATCTGTTTTGTCCTCCAACGATGCGCCCTGTTCAACGCCCCGATGAAACCGAAGGAGTCGGCACGGAACACTTCGAATGGATTTGGGATTTTTTTCTTCGGCTGCTGCTGAGACTTCTTTGACTCTTGCCTGTCTCCACCTCCCACAGACACTTCTGCAGGATTCTCAGAAATCCAGGCTTGCTTCTGATCATCCCACCAGATCCCATTCCGATCTGTACGCCACCGAAATTGCCCCCACAAAGACCGAGGCACGTCCAATTTTGCTTGTCCAGGCCCCGCTCGTTGTTTTTCGAAAGCCTCCAGATCAACCCTTGTGAAGCCCACAGCCCCCCCTTTCCCTTTCTTTCGGGCTGAAGACGAAGACTTCGAGGAGGAACTTGACAGGTCCATCCCCAGGGGCATCTGATAGAGGTGAAACGGACTCGAACCCGTCAACCCCTTGAATGAGTAGAGACGGGAAGGATCGAGCATCCCACTCATCTCCCTCTTCTCCCACCCTTCGTCCCCCTCCCCCCCAGACTGCCCCCCCCCCCCCCCTGCGAGAAGTCCTCCTTCCCCGAGGAGAAAATCCCTCAGGGGAGATCCCTCAGGAAACCCCCGAGGGTCCAGAGACATCCCCCCACTAGTGGCACTCTCCACCGCCCTCTCCACCGAACTCCCACCACCAAACACATCCGCCAATTTCTCCGGAGTCCCCCACCGCAACCATGACGGCATTTCTTCCCTTTCTGTCTCTGTCTCTGCGGACTGATGATTGGTCTGTTGTGCATCCTCCGACGGAAAAAACCTCTCTGCAAGGATCCCTGCGTCAGGCACGGGGGCGAAGGGAACTGTTCTGTCTCTGAAGAAGCCCAGGCGGAAGGCCTCAGAGTATTCATCTGCTGCAAACCTCAAAACGGCGTGCTCATTAGACACGTGGGTGGATTTCCCCCCCCCGTGCCCTTCTTTGCTCTCGTCGTGGGGATGACCCTGCACAGGCGTGCAAAAAGCGTTACAAGAGGAAGCGCATGCATGCACGCACACAGATATGTGCACAAAAGCGAGCAAAAATCTGTCCAGAAGAATCGTCTCTTGAAACCGAACGGACAAAGTAAAGAACTGAGGCGGCAGTCAGGAGCTTTGAAAACCGAATGGCAGGGGCAAACAAAGAGGAGTGAGATTCTCATTTTCATGCTCAGCGTCCTTTCTTTCTTCCTTACTCTACCACGGACAGGAATAGTTAGAGTGAAGTTCCCCTGAGGAGTTTCTTCTCAATTGGAATTTCCGGTGCCGACCCTTGCAACCAAATATTTATTTTCTTTCTGACTTTGGTTTGGTTGTCACGCCAACAACCGATACAAAAAAAGAACACACGCCGATCCATGCAGACGGCCTGATCGAGTCCTACTACACAATCCTCCTGGGCACACACAGAGAGAGGATTGCTTCCCTCCTTCCTTCTTCACAGCGTGCACAGGAATGCAAGCTTTCCTGGATCTAGGGTATTGAAGGCACCAGAAGCAAAGAAAGAGGCACAGAAACAAAGAGAAGCAAACCTAACCGTACTGATGATCGGACCTTGTCCCCCCTTCCCATTGCCCCCTCCCCTCCAGCTGCGTGATCAACCGACCCACCTGCATCTGGCTCCACCTCTCCTCGAGCACCTCGTTGACCTGTCTCCGCAAGAACCCGTCTCTGACGAAATGCGCAGAGTACACGCGCCGAGGTTCCATCCCCCGGGGGACGGCGCGGAAGTCCCCTGCGCCGTCGGCCTGCTGCCACTCCAACAGACCGAATTTCATTGTCGTCTCCAGAGGCTCCCAGAGGAGGAGCTCTCTGGTCCCAAGAAGCATCGGCTGCACGCACGCGCGCACAACCAACCAACCAACCAACACACACACACACACACACACACACGTACATACATACATACATACATACATAGACAGACAGACAGACAGAGAGAGAGAGAGAGAGAAATCTACAGACACACAAACGAAGAACATATGAACTGCCAAAGGCATAGAGCAGGAGCGAACGTATGAGAAGCTTCCTTTTACTGCCTGCGTGTCTTTTTGTCGCCCGTTTCTTCTCTCTCGTCTTTCCTGTGCTCTTTTTTCTCTCGGCTCGTAAATATCTCTTTATGTCTGCCCATCTGCCTTCCTGTCTTTCGATCTTTCTTTCTTTCTGCCTCGTCTTTTTTTCTCTCTATCTTTCTTTTTTTCTGCCTCGTCTTTTTTTCTCTCTTGTCTTAATCGACTTCCCCGACCGACTGACTGATGCTCTCGTCCCCCCGCCGTAGCGCCTGCTGATTTCTTCCTTCCTTCCTTCCTTCCTTTCTTTCTTTCTTTCTTTCTGTCTATCTTTCTTTGTTTCTTTCTTTCTTTCTTTCTCCATCGATTCCTCTCTTCCTGCTTTCATTTCCTTTATTCATTCTGGTATGCGGCTTCGGTCATTTTATTCCTTCCTTCCCTCTTGGTGGGTGTGCGGCACAATTCCTTCTTTCTTGTCTGAATGACGCACGCATGGGGGGCCTTTCCTCTAACAAGCAAGTCGTTCGTTTGCCCTCCCTCCGTCAGCCTTGCAAGCCCTTCCACACGTGCCTGCCTGCCTTCCCGTCCACCCACCCACCCACAAACCCACCTTGTAAATCGCCCAGTACCGAGAGTAGAGACGCGAGTGTCCCATCACAGCGACTGAGCCTGCGACAGTGGCACCATCGGAATCCCTCAGAAGAGTCACGTGGAGGTGCCGACGCCACGGGCTGTTGTAGAGCATCCAGAAGAACTGCACGCATTTCCTTTTGGACACTCAATCACTCACTCAAGTCACCCAAGCATGTTCTTTCTCTTTCAAGTCAGTCACACAGGTAGGCGTAGTATCATGCACAGCAGCACCGAAACCAAAGGGTTCAGCAAGAGCATACATGAAGGAGAACTGCAAGAAGACAAACAGAAAATCACAAAGGTACGGAAGCGAGAAAGATGTACGAAGAAAAAAAAAACTGTGAGACAGACAGGCTGACAGAGAAACAAATAAACAAACAGGCGTACATCCTCGTTGAGGTATGGATCTCGCGAAATTGTCTCCCTGACTCTCTCGCCCTCTCCGTGCGCGTCGACCTCCGACTCATCTCTAAATTCCTCTCCGCCTTCTGCCTCTGCCTCTGCTTCTGCCTCTGGCTCTGCTTCTGACGGGGTCATCGCAGCCCCCCCGTTCGGACCCGGGAATGTCGTCACAACTCCGACCCTGTAGATATCCAGGGCATCCTGCACACACAAGGAAAGGACAGGAAAGAAAGAGATCGTGAGGTGCATGCGGACAGTCTCGTGGAGCGTCCTGAGAGTCAAAGAGAACAGTCTGAACATGCACAGATATTCAACACGCACGCGTGCAAGGAAGGAAGGGAACAATGAATTGGATGGATCAATGTCGCTAGGTGTTCTCTTCCTCCACAGTTGAGTCGGGCCCGGTTTGTGCACACAGACACAACACGAATTTATTTTCATACAGAATTCTATTTCAGGGAAAAAGAATTCTGTATGAAAGTAAATGCATGAGTCGGACCCGGTTTGTGCACTCAACACAAGTGCAAAAGCACAAGCATAGAAGGGCATGCACACGGGAGGGGGGGTCACAAAACATTTTTCCGAAAAAAGAAGCAGTACAAGTACATGCAGGGGCAGAGCCGGGGAAGCAGGAAGGAAACATTCGACCGAAGGGGAGGAGCTGGATTGAAAAGCAGAGAGAGAGAGAGAGAGAGAGAGAGAGACCAGCCACAGAGTCCCCCCCCTCTCCTCTCTTTTGGAGGCGTACCCACCTGCATCGTGTTCTCGTCTATCTCGTCTCCTGTGAGGGTCACCGCTTCGACTCCTTCCTTGCTCTGCAGTTTCTTCCTCTCTCGCCGTAGCTGGCTGAAACGCGCGCGTAAATTTCCGGGGAGCGTCGAGAGAAAGTCTGTGAGATCTTTGAAGCCCCGGTCCCCCATCTCCGCCATTTCTGTCTTGGTCTTCATTTCGTTCTTCCACACCATTTGGGCGTGCATCTGCCGCACAAAACCCACGGACTGAAGCGACGCAGCCTGCAGTAAGGGGGGGGGGACTCTCTCGTCTCGTCGTGTTGGTGTGCATCGAGGCACCAGAACACACACACTGAGGCATAGACAGAAAGCATCTCTGTTCATTTTTCCCACCTCGCTGTACGGCTAAGAGACTTCATTCACCCAGCATACCGATCTCAGTGGTGCCCATCTGTTCATACGTTCTCCCGTATCATCGCATTCGTCTGTCGGTGTTCTTTTCTTGTTTATGCGCACCGTCTCCGCGCGCGTTCAAAAGTCCCCCCCGCATCCTCTCTTGGTCAGCACCACTTTCTGCTTCTTTCTTAGAATGATCCTCCTGGCAGAACAAGAAAACAAAACAATTAAGTCGCCTAGTTCATCTACATCCTCCCTCATTCGTCATGTGTGGCATCATGCATTGCTGATCTGCAGCCTGTCTTCTTGCTGCTTCTTGTCGAGGAGGGCGGGGTGACCCTGCCTGCCTGCCTGCCTGCCTGAGCCTCATTTACTCACTCACTCCTTCACTCCCTAACTCACTCACACACACACGCACGCACTCACGCACACTCACTCACTCACTCACTTACTTCGGATGATTGGCTGGCTGACCTCTTCCTTCTTGCAGAAGAGCACGTGGGCAGAGGAGAGCCCGGTGGCCTCCACGAGCATCCTGAGGAAGGACCCGAGGGAGCGCTGGAGGAGGGCCCGCTCGTCGGCCCCCAAGTCTCTCCGAATCAACAACCGGGAGCCTTCGCAGGGTGTGAAGGGAACTGAAAGAGAAAAAGAGAAAGACGGAAAGAGAGAGGGAGACACACACACACACACACACACACACACACACACATATATATATATATATATATATATTAGAGAGAGAGAGAGAGAGAGAGAGAGAGAGAGAAAGGAAAGAAAGAGCAATCAATCGCATCACTTGGATGTGCTGTTCTCTCTATGCTTTGCCTCTCTGTGCTCTCTCTTCGGATCTCCCAGGAAAGAGGACAGCAGACGGCAACACACAATCATGGGACGACGAGACAATTTAAGAAAACGGCAGGCATTGTCTCTTCGCACCTTGTCTTGTCGTGCTTCTTTCTTTTCTTCTTTCATCCTCCTTCGACGATCAATTTCTCGACAGTACAACCGCACGTGCGAATAGAAACAACAGAGTATGCATGATATGAACACATTCACAGGCCAAACTCGTGAGAGGGTACAAACGAGATCAGAGGGCATGAGTGAGTGACTGAGGTCACACACAAGAATTAACAGAAAATTCTCCATCCATCCATGCTGACCTCCGACAACCAGCTTCGGGTAGTAAGGAATCACGTGTTCGCTCGCAAAGTCCGCCCAATCGTGGTCCAGCAGGAACTCCCCCATCGAGTGGCTCTTCACGTAGACGGGCACACACGCAACCGGAGGGACCCTCTCGCCGTCTCCCCCCTCTTCTAGCTCCTTTGGCCGCACCAACACGTGGAGAGGAGCCCAACCGTTGGCAGGAGAAACGGACCCACTCTCTTCCAGGGCATGTAGGTAGTCATAGTGGGTGAAGGGGGAGTCTGCAGGAGACCAGACGGCATTCCAATCTTCTCTGAGAATATCCCGAATGCTGGTATAGTGGTGAAACGAATACTGAGCAGTCGTCTCTCCCGTGTCTTCATCAGGCTCCTCTCCTTCTTCATCAACCGATCTCGTCGAGCCGTCGGAACTCTCGGCGGTGTTCCCCTCCTTGCTCTTCTGCTTTTCTTCAAACGGCAGAACGTCAATTTCTGCGGTTGTTCGGCGCAACCGCGACATCCCGTCTCTGACGGCACGCCGTTGAACACCGTAAGACCAACCCAACCGCGCCAAGCCCGGCACCGCCACAAAAGCACAGCACAAATCAAACAGAAAAAGATGTACTTGTACAAAGACGAGGCGTGCGATTGGCGGTTGCATGGCTCTCTGCAGCCACGGCTACAGTACGGAAGCGGCGGAAGTCAAACCTCCCCGTCTCCTCTTCTCCCCGATCTCTTTCCAGTACGGTATTTCACTCCTTGCGCAGTTTTTTTACTGTGGCTTCTTCGATACTCAAGCTAGGTGTGTGTGCACGTAAATGCGTGGCAGCCAGAATCGATCCCAATGATGAGACTGCGTGATCGATGCACCAGTTTGTGCGGAGAATCACACGTGCGGACTGACTGACTCCGGGCGGCTCGCGGGGGCGCGGCGCGCCCGCGCGAGGCCCGCGTGGCCCCGGTCCGCGCCGCGGCCCAAATAACAACTAGCTACTGTAGCTATACTGTAGCTGTTGCTTGCAGTCCACTACTTGTGATGATGAAAGTGACACGGATTTCGAGCCAAGAGCAGAAACAGTCGTCTTACTCACAAAGTTAACACACTAGCGGGCTCTCAGCAAGCAATGAGATGACGTAAGCTTAGCCAAGCAAGCACCAGAACGCCTGAGGAGACGCGGAATTAGTTGTTGTTTCACCGACGTTCCCAAAATGTCATCCGTCTCTTCAGTGTGTATGTTTCTGTTTTTGTTGGCTGGGTCTCTCCTCAAGTTCACAGAGACAAGATTGGTTGTTCAGCCGGAAAATAGTAAGTTGATTGGCTCCAAATACGACACAGAGGTATGTAACTTGGGTCCGAATCTTCCAGAGGAGGGGCTGCATGACTCTGTCTGGTACTGGCCCGGCACAACTCTATTCGATGTCGATCCCACCAAAGACCCCCCGTCCGTTCCTTCGCCATCTTCGTCGTCTGAAGCAGCAGCAGCAAACGAAGAAGAGGAGACGGGGGGGGTTGAAAGCGAAGAGGAGAGCGCAAAAGAGACTGCTGCGGCGTCTCGTCTGCGGAGACGGAGAAGGTTGGAGGAAGTACAGAGAGAGGGAGAGAATGGTGGGGCGGCAGAGAGTGAACCAACGGGCAGAGTGCCTGGAACTTATGGCAACGGTTCCATCTGGCTGTTTGACCCTGTGCATAACAGCACGGTCTTCCTTGCGATGATCGAACTGGCCCAACAGCTTCATCGATTCGATCCCGAGGCCTTCCCTCTCTCAGCCCTCCTCTTCCCAGAAGCCAATTTCACGGAATTGCTGCCAAAAGATGAGAACGAGGGGGAGCCAGTGTTTGCACTCGTGTTGCAGAATGAGAATATGACAGAGTTAGAGCTTTTGTCAGGCGACGCAACTATAGTCCGACTTCCATATGTCGACGAAATGCGGTCGGTGCACAACATGACTTTCATCAATCCCCAGATCAACGGGACCTTTCTCGAAGTAGAGAACACGACAGTCGATCTGCCACCCTCATTTGTCTCACGGTGGGAGAATGTGTCGACTGTTGTGGTCAGCATCGAGACAGAAGCGGCCGAGGAGATGACAGTCATGTTAAAGAAAGGCGAGCGTTTCTCTGCCTACCTAGACAGAGAGGCAGCCAACTACATTGACTGTCCGGCAATCGCTCTTTTCAAGTACGTCTTTCTGGCGTTTCTTGGTCCCTGGTTGATTCTGGCGGCTGCGTGGAGGAGCTTCCCCTCCTCCCGAATGGGCTACGGGCAGATCGTCCTGCACAAACTGATCGGCATCTGTCCGTGGGTTAAGGTACGCTCACTGCTTGCTTTCAACGCCATTCCAAGCTCAATTTCTTCCTCACCCCTTTCCTCGCAGTGCGTCCCCCTCCATCTCCTTCTTCCCGACTCTTTGCCTAAATCGCTCGATCGCTACTTTTCTGACTGACTATGTATGTGACGCTTTTTGTATCCGTCCCATACGTTCGAATCGCTTTCCTTCCTTCATGAATCCCGTCATGTCTTTTCTCTGTCTCTGTGAGGGAGCATTCTTTGTTTGTGGATCGATGGTCAGGACGAAGACAACATGCACTGATCAAAACTTTTTGTAACAAGCGTTCCTGAGAAGAGAGCCTACTGAATGCCACACACACCCATCCACCAGATGGACTGATGAGGGAGAGAGGCAGGCTGGAAGGAAGTGTGAGCCTTGAAGAGGAATGACGGAATGGAGGGGGCAGCCGTCATGGCATGTATGTGTGACATATGTGTGTATCTCCTTCCTTGTCTGTCAACATTTAATGCCCCTCCCACATCGTTCTCTCTCTCTCTCTCTTTCCTCTTGTTCCTCCTGTCTTTTGTTTGTTTTCCTGAAATCTCTCTCGCTGTTTTGATTGGTTTCTCTCACGCAGGTTCTTCTGTGCGCTGCCGGTTTCTGGTTTTGGTCCCTCTGTCCGAATTTCGGGGGGGGCATCGGTCAGGCCCTGTGGATGTGCTACCTGGCCCTGACGACGATGTTCCACACGTTTTTCTTCGCCGTGCTGCTGCTGCTTGCGAAGGGGTGGATGCTGACTCGAGAGTTGTTGACGAGGGGGGAGGCCTTGTGCCTTGCGGTTCTGATCGGGTCGGGGTACCTGGTCATGGCGGTGCACCAACTGGACCCCGAGGTAGGTGTGGGTGCAGGGGGGGTGGTTTGAGGGGTGGGGGTGCACGTTGAGAGACAGACAGATAGTTCGATGGATGGATAGATAAGAAGGGATGGGTGAAGAGGGATCCGAGAGAATCAAAACAAACAAAAGCACACACAAAACACACACACACACACACACACACACACACACACATACACACACACACGCACACACTACAACACAACACATACACACACACAGAGAGAGAGAGAGAGAGGACACATGCCTCGGCAACTCAGTTTGCCTCTTAGTGTGCCTGTCTGCCTGTTTTCCGGCCCGTCAGAGCAGACGGAGAAGAGACTTGATACTTTTCACTGAAGACCTTCCTTCCCTTCTGTTTGCCAGTTGATGTTCCGTTCCTTAAATTCATTCCTGCACGGGTGGGCGGGTGTTTTGAATTGATTGAAGGGCATGTATGCATGGGTGCATGAAGCATGGCCGGATGAGGGGAAAAAAGGAAGGAAAGTGGTCGTCTCTTCTGGTTGTCTCTTTTCTCCTTGCATCGGGGACGTGAGTCCGCATGTTTGCTTTCATGTTGTTGACTTTTTCTCCCCCCTCTTACGCATCCATTTACCAGCAGATGACTCACCGCCACCTTTCTGTCTGTCTATCTCCGTCTCTCTCTGTCTCTCTCTGTCTCTGTCTCTCTGTCTGTCTCTGTCTGTCTCTTTCTCTGTCTCTGTCTCTGTCTCTGTCTCTGTCTCTGTCTCTCTCTCTCTGTCTGTCTCTCTCTCTCTCTCTGTCTCTCTCTCTCTCTCTCTCTCTCTCTCTCTGTGTGTGTGTGTGTGTGTGTGTGTGTCTGTGTCTGTCAGCAGCTGACGCTCCCGATCGTTTTCTGTCTGTACACGTGCCTTCTGTTTGCCGTGTGGACGTCCTGTGCGAAGAACATCGGGCAACTCGAGGAGCGGCAGCAAGTGGTAGCCGACATCCTCGCGTTGCGGTGGATGGCGCGACAAGAGCGTTTGGGCAGGGGATCGGCAGGGGAGGGGAACGGAGATCAGCAGGGGGGGATGGGGGGAGATCCTGTGAATGATCAAGATGGGGAGGGGGAGGAGGTGGCAGGCACCCAGCTTGTCTTGATGGCTCGTGCTTTGGAATTGAAGCTGTGGATGTTTCGTTCCCTCCAGGCCGTCTCTGCTACTTATTTTATAGGCGTGCTGCTGATCAAATACGTTATCCTCGTTTTGCTCAAATCTGCCCAGATTGGGTATTTGATGATTTACTTAATGGACTTTCTTGTCTATCTCTCCCTCGCGATCATCTTCAGACCTCGCCATGAGGTTCCATACCTCGAGGCTCTGGCCTCTGAGGGCGATGGCATACGTGCGGTTTTGCCGCTCTTTGTTGCAGGGGCAAAAAGTGCAGACCCCTCAACGACGCACACACGGGACTCGAACAGCTCCGTTGCGACTGCTGCGGGAAGAATGCAAGAGAGAACTCAAAATGCCCAAGAGGCCGGTGAGTGCGTGTGCCTGTTGGACGATCCACAGGCGCCCTCTGCTTTGGCTCTGGTCATGAATCCGGCATCCTATCTTCCAGCAGACCCGGCTGGAAGTGAGAAGGAAGAGGTGGGGACTGGAGAAACTTCCCCCCCTGTCTCGAGCACACAAGGCCCCCCCCTCCCTGCATCACGGGAAGCTCGTCGTGGTCTCGAGAGGACCGTGGGGTTCCGGGAGGGAGTGCTGGATGTTTGCCTCGGAGTACCGTCGTTTCAGAGTTGTGGGGTCAGCGGTCGATCGGGGGGGGGGTTGGGGGGCCTGGCTGGGGGGTTTGGGGCAAGGGGGGGGTCCGTCGTGGTGAACGCTGCCGAGAGTTTGGCGGCCTCACTCGGCGCTCTCCGTCGATGGAGAGAACGGGTGGTCTTTCGTCGAAATGGGGATGCAAGTAGGGTGTCCCTCCTGGGTGGGGTGGGGGTGGGAATAGAGGGAGAGTCCCCCACACAGCAGAACCGTCCCGAAGAGTCTCCTCAGGGGGGTCGGCAGACGGAGAGTGCAGGTGCGAGAGGAGCTAGGGAGATGGAAGGGATGCAAAGCGGGGAGGGAGGAGGAGGGGATCTTGTCGAGACACTTGAAGAGGGTTGTGGGGGTCCTGTTTCGGGGAGGCAAGTAAGACTAGGTTGTTCTTCTGGTAGAGGAGGTTCGCCTTCGTCGTCCCATTCCTCTCGTGAGGGCAGCGGTGGGGAATCTGAAATTGAATTGGGGGGGTTGGCTTCTTGTACCACTAACACCAACACTGGAGTGATGGGAGGGAGGCCTGCATGGATTTCTTCTGAAGTCCTCTTGGAGAGAAGGGGGGATGCGAAGGGGGAGGACGGAGAAGGGGGGGGAGGTGAGGAAATGGAGTAAGAGGGAAAACGGGAAAAGCGAGAGGTATTGAAAAGAATAAAAAGAAAGAAAGTAAAAAAGGAACAGAAGAAAAAAAAGGTGGATCGAAAGAGTGAGGGGTGATGGAGGGACGGAGCATCCAAAGATC
Source organism: Chromera velia (assembly GCA_018398765.1). Classification (NCBI taxonomy): domain Eukaryota; family Chromeraceae; genus Chromera; species Chromera velia. The sequence goes on along the minus strand of JAHBMJ010000934.1, from coordinate 12,005 downwards.
TCTCTGTCATTTTTGTATCTGAGCATGTTTATCGTATTTTTTGTTTGGATGGTCTTTGGGTCGGTCCTCTGGCTTTCCACCGCATGACAGTGATACCCATTCTTCCTTTTCTTCCCTAGAATTCATTTCTATTTATGCAGAAGGGCTCCTCTTGGGCGTCTGCTTGTTCGCTTTTTGGTTGTCTCTCGTTTTGAATTGAAGAAGAAGAGAGACTCAGTCAGGTTGCAGAGAGGAGACAGAAAGGCAGAAGGGAGGGACGGAACAGACTCAGGTAGGTGACTTATCTCTCTATGGAGGTTGCAGCGACGGAATGACGTAATGGAAGAGAATGGGAAATCCTGTGGTCAAAGGGGAAGCAGTAGTTGGAGAGAGTTCTGTCTGTCTGTCTTTTTCTCTGGTTTGAAATTGTTTCTTTCTTTCTTTTCTTTTTGTGACCACTCGCAGCAACGTCGTCTTCTTTCGGTTTGTTGTGTTTTTGTTCTGTTTTCTTCTAATTTGTTTGTTTTCTCTTCCCCCCCTGTCGTCTCTTTGTCGACTGTAAAAGAAACAGAAGGTACGTTTTCTTTTGTGTGGGACAGATCTAGAATGGACGTTTGTTTGTTCGGTCTGACGGCATGCATGGCAGTCTGGCCGGACCCTGCGGCGAACTCTGTTCCGACTCTGTTGATCGAGCCTTCTTTCTTTTCCTGCTCTTTTTTGCTCCCTGCATTCCTTGCTTGTCTCTTTTTGGCCGAATGGGGGGGAAGAGGCGTGAAGGAGAAAAGGGGCGCTGTCGACAGTTTTCTTTTCTTTCCCTGTACGCATTCCTGTCGCAACGCTGTTGTTTGGATGCAGAACAAAGAGTGTTGCATTGTTTCGCACAGTTGCAACAGAGGGCTCTGAGGAACACAGAGAGCCAAAAGAAAAGAAGGAAATCACTGGCCACCGCCCCCTTTTCCCCCCCGAGGGAATTTAAGGAAAGAGAAAAAAAGGGGTCACACAGAAACGCGGATCCCCGTCCGATCCCACCGCAAAATGGCGAGCCAGGAGGTGACACACACACTCACAGAGAATGAGAGAGAGAGGCAGAGAGAGTTCGCCCGCCGCGCCCACCTATCTCTTGCATGGGTGATTCTCCTCTCCCTCTTGGATGTCAGTTGTTCCGGCCATCGTTGAAATTAGTGGGGCACAAAAATTATTGGGGGGTGTAGAAAAGAAAGTGCACGGTGCTTTTGTTGACTGGCGAGGGGAAGGGAAGAGTGGCGTCTGTATGCGTGTGTCTTCCTTTTTTTCTTTTCCATTTCGACCGCCAGCCCCCAGACCTTGCAAGACAAACGTGTGAGTGCCCTTAAAACGAGAGACAGACTGATTCTGGATGAAAGAGAAAACAGAGAACGGAGATGGTCCCAAAGAGTTTTCTTGTATTTGTAATTCAGTTTTCAATGCCGCTCTGGATAGATCTCCAGACCCGATGTTTGGTTCAATGTTGCTGCATGCATACAAGAAACGACGGTGGTTTTGTCGCTGTCCATCATATTGAGAGGCCATCATGATTCATGAGCTTCTCTCAGTCAAGTTCAAGTGATTGTTTTTGTTATGTGTGCTTTACTGAATTTGAACGTACAGTATTTAATATGACAGTGTAACCATGATCGTGTTGATGATGTAAATATAGAAGTGTGTACAAACTTTTATCCATATTAACTTTAAAGTTCGATATAGTTTAAAATAGTTTCATATTGTATTATATAATTTGTGGTTTTTTAAAATCAAAATGTATAGCTCAAGTAATATTTCTTAATCTAGTACATATAGAATGTTTTAAACAAAGTTTTTGTTTATTTTGCCATTCAGGTTGTTATATTTCACTATTGACTCAGTCGAGTCGGAATTCAACTTGTTAATTTGTGTATTACTAGGTGTATTATAGGGATAACGCATGGTATCACCGGTTATGACCTAAAGCCTTATTTCTAAGTTAACTGTGATCATACAAAGGATTTTTGAATTAATACCCGGGGGGCCGAGTTAAAAGTTAAAACCGTATGATTATGATTTTTGTGGTTAACCATGTGTGACCTTTTAAAATCGGGAATCATTTTCATATTTGTCTTGAATTCCATTCAGGTTACATAGAAGCTAGAAAAGTTAAAAAACCTTCCAGACTCCTCTTGTGCCTTCGGTCCTTTTTGTTTTGAATCCTTTGAGCTTGAGCCTGTCTCGTTTTTTTCTTTTCTTTTCTTGTCTCGCCTGCCCGTCTTAGTCCCTTACCCCCATTCAAAGTTTGTGCCCGAGTATGTGCAGCTGTATTTGCGAGGCGAGTGTGTATGCACATTCTACCGTCTGTGTGCATGAATTTTATCTATCCGTTCGTCTGAAAGTCGGCATTTCCTGTCTACCTAGCTGCGTATCTTCTTTCTGTAGAACACCGCAGACTGCGTCCCTCTCTCTCCCGTTCGCTTTTCTTTTGGCTGCTCCCTGAATCTGGTTCTGATCGAGTCTCCAGACATCAACAACAGTCTGTCAGTGATTCCGAGTAACACCCTGCCTCGTTCTTCCTGCGCTGGTCGACTCCTCATACTGGAGTCATGCGTGTGCAGGTAGGCAAAGAGGCAGGTTCCGATCATGAATGAATGCAGAGGTACCTACATGCACATCCAAATGCTGGCCACCCTGGGGGCCCCGGGCTGTCCGACCCTCACTGAGGAACTGACGTCGAACGCATTGACTCCCCGAGGTCCTCCCAACGCTGACTTGAACTTTCGACGTCCGCATTCATACACATTCTGTCAGATGCAGGGGGCAACTTTTGATTCTCTCCCATTTCTCTCAGCCTGCCTGTTTGCCTTTTTTCTGTCTGTCTGTCTATCTACCCGTCTCTCCCTCTCTAGTGCACCCCCTTTTCTGGATCTGCCTCTCCATGGAGAGGCACCAGAATGCCTCCACCTGCTCTGCCTGAGGTTTCCTTCTTGGAAGGGGCCGCCAGCAGGTAACGGAAGATGCAGAGGAAGTGGGGGAGGAGGAAAGCGAATGCGGGAATCAGCTGCACGGCTGCGCGTACGGACATTCCGAGGCCGGGATTGAACCACATTGACAACCAGTGACCGTCAAAAACTGTGAACAGCAGGACGGCTGCTATGGTCACGCTGCCCACCCAGGCTGCGTTCATCACATGATGCTCCACAAAGTTCAAAGAACCCGTGTACAACCACATACAAAGCGCATACAGGTTGCTTCCGTCATAGACGGGAAACACAGATCCAATCACGCACATCTCCCACAACACCTCCCAGTGATATGAACTCCAGGCAGGAAGAGCCAGAAGCTGATTGGTCATATAAAAGTACGCGTTCGCCGTCATGCACAGAGACACGACTGTGCAAATCAAAAGAAACCAAAAACTCAGCCCCCCCCTGCTCGCTTTTCTGGTTTTCTCCTTCACTCCCATCAGGTATAGGTGGAGGCTGCTTGAAACTGTGCAACTTCCGAATGCGTAGACGAATGCTTGGGCGAATGGGAGCTCGACCATAGGTGGATGGTCTTTGAGGACTTTTGGGTTGCAGCTGAGGAACGAGTGGCGGGTCTGGAGTGCCACCCCGCCCCCCACCATCACACAAGCGACCCATGTGATAATGTGCCCTTGACCCACATTGTTTTTTGTGCCCCTCTGTGCAACAAGCTTGAGCAGGATACACAGGGAAACGTACACAAATGTCACAACGATATGTGAGCAGACGAGCGAATTGTAGAAGGTGTCTTGTAGAGGATAACGAGAAGAGGGCGTGACATCTCCTGAGTGGGCAGGCAGAGGTAAGCTCGGCCCCTCAGCCGATTGTTCGTGTCTGGCCCAGCTGTCCATTGGAACTTTCGAAGAATTGACAGTTATATATTTTCTGTAAAGACCGCTTATATTAATATACTTCTTCGGATACTGAAAAGCTGTGTTGGAATCTGGGCGAGTGGGAAGCTCGGCTGCACTGTGGGAGAATCTATACGAAGAAACTTGAGAGCCGGTCAGTGCAATCGTGCTTTCGTTCTGTCTGCATCCCTAGATGCAGGGGTCGTCAGTCACGCTGTCAGACTTGCGATCGATCTCGACTGTCAGATGGTGCGTGCACGCACATGCAGGTCTGGGCATGCAGCACGCGTCACACCGATCGAGAGACTCTGAAACACAATCTTGACAGCAACTCCTCTGGAGCTTTGGGAGTTCATTCATTGGCTCGATTACTGATGCACAATCAAGACTCACTTCTGTAGTTCATGCATGCATTCTGACCTCGGATCTCGTGTCGATCGAGAGCATGCATGCATGCATGCACTTTCTAGCTGGCACGATCCGACGAAGGTCAGTCGATCAGCGCGGACCCCCTATATATGCTGCCCTTAATTGCATATATAACCATCGTGAAAAAAAAAAAATCCGATGGGCCATTTAAGCTTTTATCATCGCCTTATGTCGTTCATATATATATATACAGCCAATTACGATTGTGATTGCAAATGTGAAAAATATTTTTATCGCGCAAACAGTCTTTTAAGACTTGCAACATGTTTTTGATAATATTCGTGAAGTCTGTGCAAATTTTCGCACGACCGATTACGCTTGCAAAAAATATGAAAATTCAAAATCGGGACTCAATTTTTTTGGGCCGCCCGGCTTTAAATTTTCATATTTTTGGCAAACATAATCGGTCGCGCGTACGAATGCACAAACTTCACGAATATTATCAAAAACATGTTGCAAGTCTCAAAAGACTGTTTGCCTGATAAAAATATTGTTCACATTTGCAATCGCAATCGTAATCGTGCCAAATTGAGTTGGTCTTGGTATAGTGCATGCATTGAGTGTCTGTATCGGTAGGATTTAACGTAAATTGACGCAGAGGGTGTACATGCATATTCGTTATAGATTCCGTGCTGTTGAATATATAGAAGAAGCAATTGCATTGTCTTACATGGTGTCCATTGAAGCACAGTTTTGTGTGGTAGGCCTACGCCGAAGATTTACTCCAGGTGTACAGGAACAGAGCTCTTTTGAAAGACACAAGCGACCGATAGTAACCATGTCGCAAAGTGAGAGAGAATTCAACTGTTGTTGACTTTTTCTTGTCGGTCACGTACTATGATGTGTGAGGCGACGGGGCCGAGCAATTTGTCCAGAGGTTCTGTAGCTGTGTCGTAGGAGAAAAAGCGCTCGGAGGGTGCAATCATGAGACGGCACAGGACTGCCCTGACCCTTCTTCTGTTCCTCTGCGCTTCTCTGGGTGTGTCTGGTCTACATGGGAGTCGAGCACACAAGATGCTCGGTGAGGAGCCAGAAAAAGTGGCAAACTCTCTCGAGCTGTCTGCTTCCCGCCTGGTTTCCTACGTGGAATCTGCGCTGAGGGGCAGCAGGGCATTCCGGCTATTCGGCCCCCCCCCCTTCTGACACCAACAACAGGCAGAGGGAGGAGGAGGGGCAGAAGACTGTCACCCGACCGGAACAGGCAACATACTCCTCATCCTTCCAAACCATGACTGGAGAAAAGGTCAGGGCACTTTGTAGGCACTGTACAAGTTCGTTTTGCGCAAGATAGAAAGTCAGTCACTCGGTGCCTTGGTATATATATGATGGTTTGCATCCATGCATTCATGTAGATCAATCAATGACAGAGTCAGTCAATGTGTAAGTCAACCGGCCTGTCAGCACGCCTGTGCACACAGACACACAATCCTGGACACAGGCTTTCTCTCTCGCTCCCTCCCTCCCTCCCTCCCTCTCTCTCTCCCTCTCTCTCTCTCTCTCTCTCTCTCACACACACACACACACACACACAGTCCCACAGTCCCACACTCCCACCCTCCCAACCTCCCAACCTCACGCACTCACGTAATCAATCTCTCTTTCACTCACGTACTCCCTCCGCTGACTCACTGACTCACTCATTCATTTACGCAGGTTCGTCAGTTGGACAGACAGAAGACAGACAGACAGACAGACAGACCGACAGACAGACAGACAGACAGACAGACAGACAGATGGACAGACAGACCGACAGACAGACGGGCAGACAGACAGACAGACAGACAGACAGACAGACAGACAGACAGACAGACCGACAGACAGACCGACAGACAGAGCTTGTTCTATTCCCCCCCCCTCCGCATGGATGTCCTCTTTATCTTCCCTCTCTGGGTGTCCATTGTTATGTCCTGCACCAGGCAGCTGCCAGTGGGTCCGCACGGACACCTGCGAGCTCTCCGGAATCCGCGCTTCCCCTCCCCCCTCCCCCCTTCCCCCTCGGAGTCCCTCTCCTTCAGCCATCGAGGAGGTATCACCGCTTTCGAAGAGGAGGAACAGAGGGAGGAGGAAGAGCAGTCGGAGAGAGAGAACGAGGAAGAGGCGCAGAAGGACAGGAGGGAAAGGGAGAGAGGTCCGTTTGTCAGAAGAGAAATAGAAAGATAACTCGGCATACAGCCATCAAATGAAGATTCATTTCCTCTCAAGCTTCGATTAGCACTATTCCCCTCATTCATGCGATCATGTAGGCGTCACTCACAACAAAAAGGGCCTCTGGTCTCCCGCCTTCCTTTGCCTCTCTCACAACATTCTGCTCAAGAAAACACCGGAGCACCCTTACATGAACACCTGCAGAGAGGAACGACAAATGCCGGACAGACGCAGGTCCTGGGAATAGGGAGATACTGGTTGGCGATCCCGATGTTAAGTCAGCCAATGAAGCCCGGAGGGACATTCAGAGACAACGGAGGGAGGCATTGAGGCTGGCTGCAGACTTCATTTCTTTCGCATTGATTTGATTGATTCCCTCAATTCAGAAAGAAAGGAGACACTTCACTGTATCGCAGTGCGCCCTAAGAGTGTCCCCCTTTCCTTTTTTCTTGTCTGTTTGTGTTTCTGTCTTGCGCCGCTCCACGTATTTGCTCCTGCCTGTTGTTTACCTTCCTGCCAGGGGCACCGAAGTCCCTCCCGCAGAAGGAACGAAAGAACGGAAGGAAGAAAGAGGACACTCCCGCTTGCATTTCCTGCACTTCTCTGATAGTCTCCTTGTCGGGCTCTGCATGCATGCAGGTGCGAGTGTGGGCAGCCAAAATTCGTCCCGAGAGGCGGCAGCACTGCCACTGAGTGCTGGGAGGAAGGTGGGCGCTTTGTGTTCGTGAGATAGGGTGTGTGTGTGTGAGAGAGAGGGGGGGGGAGGGAGAGAGAGAGAGAGGGAGAGAGGGAGAGAGGGAGAGAGAGAGCGTGTGTGTGAGAGAGAGACTGTGTGTGTGTGTGTGTGTGTGTGTGTGTGTGAGAGAGAGAGAGAGAGAGTGAGGTTCGGTAAGCAACTGAATCAGACACGGTGCGAAAAAGGACTGACTCTATAAGTAAGGAGCTGCTTTGCGTGTGTGAGAGAGCGAGGGAGGGAGTGATTGCGTGAATGTGTGTGAGCATTCTTTCCTGGACAGGGAGAGACAGAAAAAGAAGTGTACCTGTGCCCTCCCTCTACCCTTTCTTCCTTTCTTGCCAGTCTGTGCATACGGGGACAATGGTTGAATCGAACGGAGTGGAACTGAATGGATTTGTCGTGGCTTCTTCCTGCTCTTCCTTCTTCTTCCTTCCTCCTGCCTGCTTCCTGCTGCCTGCCTGCAGTGGACAAGGGCACTTGCTCTATCAATGGGGCAGAAGCCGGAGACGATACTTGCGGTCTCAAGGAGGTAGGTGCATGGGCTCCTTCTGTCTGTCCCCATACGCAGCTAGCTCCGTCTCCTCATGCAGCAGCTGACTTCGTTCTCCTCCTTTCGTGCATCCCCTCTCTGGCTCTTTCGGTTTCCCTCTCTGTTTTTTCCTGGAAGCTTTGCTTTGTCTTTCGGCTTTTTTTTTGTCTTTCCTTCTTTCTTTCTTTCTTTCTTTCGTTTTTTTTCGCTCGCGCGCTCTCTCTCTCTCTTCCCGCGTCTTGATTGTTTGCAGTTAGTTCCTTGAAGCTTGCCCTTCTTCTTGGCTCTTCACTTGATCAGCTCATCTCCCCTCCGTGTTCTTGTTTTCGTCTCCTTCCTTCATCTCACCTTCTCCTTCGGTGCCGTGCTGCACTCAGGACGATGATACAGACACCGGCAACCAGTGCCTGAAGAAACCGGGGGGCGAATTTGAGTATGTCTGTGCGTGCATGCATGCGTGTCTAAGTATGGGTCAGGCTGCGTCGGTGAGTTAAAAGGGTGAAAGAGGTTCTGAGTGAGATAGCGTAAAGCTGAATGTCTGGGTGCGTGTGCGAATCCGTACGCGCGCGCGCGCGCGTGTGTGTGTGCGTGTGTCATGTGTGTGTACATGTGTGTGCGCATGTGTATGCGCATGTGTGTGTGCATGTGTGTGGGCATGTGTGTGCGTGTCTGTAGGTGTACGTGTATGCGTGTGTGTGTGTGTGTGTGTGTGTGAGTGTATGTGTATGTGCGTGTGTGACTTCTTGATTGCAGGTGCAATTGTTTGAACCCGGAGTTCCATGAAAGGAGTCCCAAAAAATGCAAGAGAGGTACGTGAGCTATTCTGTCGGTCAGTGGGAGAGTAAGTGCGGCAGTCTGCGGATGTCTATCTCTGAAACCAAACACCGTCAGGGCTGGGTGTATTCGGGGCCTTTTACGCCCAATTCTTCCTTCGAATTTTATATGCTCTCCACTATTTCGAGTCCTTCGAATTTCCCACGGGATTGCAATCGCCTTTTTAGTAGGGCAACTCTTAGATGCTGTGCATGTCGAAGCCAGAGCTTCCTGGAGGGCCGAGTCTTTTCACTCTCTTTCCCTTTTGTGGCTGGATGCAGTGTGTAGCACGGAGCAAAAACGCAATTGCAAGGCCGACGGGTCCGACGGCGGCAACGAGTGCAAAGCTCTGAAGGGGGGGAGATACGAGTCAGCAAGAACTTGTCACTAAATAGTCACCAATCAGCTCGCAGGGTTTTAATCCTTGCACACACTTTCCGGTCGTTCTGTCTGTATGTGCGTGGGTTTGCTTTGCGCCGATCGACATGGACGACGTGTGTGCAGAATCTGTCTTTAAGTGCACTCTTCTTCTTGCCTTTAATCAAGAAGTCAACCGGTCAACTATAGACAGACAGACAGACAGTTTTTTTTGACAGACTGGCAATCAGTCAGTCAGACAAAAAGAAAGACAGACAGACAGATAGACAGTTTTTTTTGACAGACTGGCAATCAGTCAGTCAGACAAAAAGAAAGACAGACAGACAGACAGAAAGTTTTTTTTGACAGACTGGCAATCAGTCAGTCAGACAAAAAGAAAGAGAGGCAGACAGACAGACAGACAGACAGAAAGAAAGAAAGAAAGAAAGAACGGAAGGAAGAAAGGAAGACAGAAAGAAAGAAAGAAAGAAAGAAAGAAAGGAGAAGGCACTATGCAGCACCAAAAGAGTGAAGGACAGCCACCCGGCAGGCAGAGCCCTTTTTTACTGTTGCAAGTTTTCACTTCTGAGTTCAGCAACAAGCGCGTGCGTGAGAGAAAAAGAGAGGCATACGTACTCACATACGTACAAACACATATTTGATTCAGGCGTGTCGACATGACGTCGCTCGACAGGGGTCTTCTCTGCTTTGTGTCATCTTGGTAAAGGCTGTTTTGCGTACTCGTAGATCTCCACTATTTTCAGCCTACACTTTCGTGCAATGCCTAGGCTTTTGGAATCATCCCGTTGTACTTGGCTTCACGCAGGTGTACTTGCAAAGCGGGAGATCAAAAGAAGTATACCCATGAAGGCAAGGACTTCTGTGACATAAGTCAGTGTGTGTGTGTGCGAACAGGCAGACAGACATATGGATGCGCAACCTTGTCGTTCTCCCTCAAGCTTCTGTTCCTTCCGTATTCCACGCAAACCCACCAAAATTGCGGGTTGGTGTGTTCTGCGCTCTTCCTTCTGCCTATTCCATTCTTATAGGTACTGGACTGTGCCTTCCCTCAGCCCTTACGCTAGAGCTTCTCAAAGAAAATCAATTTCTTTTTCGCTCCTGGTTTCCTGACTTCCAGGTTGCCTTTTCTGCGGAGCAATTACTGACACCTTTCTGCTCTTCTGCTTTTACTTGTCTGTGCTCTTTTGCAGCTGAATGCACAGAAGAAATGAAGGCACTGTGCGAGGGGGGCGAGTGCAAACGTGATGACTACACAGCGAAAACGTCAGCCAGTCAGTGCGCCCGGCTCTTTTTTTTGCATTCTCAAAAACAAAAACAAAAATGCACAGGTTGTAATGGACCTCAATTTCGCATAGCATGAATGAAAAAATGTACACAAGTTTAAATAGATCCAAATGGCATCTCATCCTCCAGACACCAAAATGCAGGACACGAACAGAAACAGAAACAGAAAGAGACTCTGAGGGACGTCCAAAGGAATCAGCCGGAGGTAGTAAGTGTAAGCCATTGTCACGTTGGCACGTTGATAGGCTTGCGGAAACAAGTGAAGAGATTCTCCTACCTTAGTTGTCTTTTTCGTGCTGCAAGGCTTCGACGTCAAGACGAGAGATTCTCACACTTACGTCGACATTCGATCATTCATGAGTCACTCCTTCATATTTCTCCTCTCCCTCCCTCTTCCCCCCCCCCTCTCGCCCTGCGTGATTGCGATTTGCAGGTGCTCGTGTTCCGGGTCAGAGAAGCCTGTGCCCTATGCGTCCAATCCACTTCAATTCAAGTGCCTCGAACGTCAGTCTCTCTCTCTTTCTCTCGTGCGCGCCCTCTCTCTCAAAGGTATACCAATGCACAAGGTATCGCATCGAGATTAGCAAATCCATTTAATTCCCTTAACAGCAAACAATTCTTCCTCCTCGGGTACCCCCTTGGTCCTTTCAAAATGCCTCGTTGCTGTATGCGCTTGTCGAAGTAATTTTGTATTGCGTGACTATTCCCCTTGTCTATGCGCTGGATTTTTTGCTGGATGCTCACATTGTCGCCTTTGACGTCCCTTCTCGTCGAATCCACAGCCTTGTGGCAGCTCATCAGAAGCGTCTCGTTTGATCTTTTTGCCCTTCCTCTCTTTTCCCTTTTTCTCAGAGTACAACCATGCCATAGAAGATTTCAGTCAGATCAGCACAGCTGCTTCTCTCTGAATTGTCTCTTCGGATCGGGTGTCTAGTTATCGAAAGTGTTGCCTGCGCAGGCGTGAGGACTACGAATCAATTCTGGAGAATCAAAGAAAGAATGTCAACGCGTGCACGGGCTGCGTGGGCGTGTGTCGAAGGAGCGTTCCTGCATGCGCTTACACAAGTGGTCGTGCGTTGGCATTTCCTTTTCGTTCTTTTGTCCTTGTGCTGCTGTTTGCCTCATGCAGCGCTGTGCGAAGAGGCGAACGACAGGCGCGCATGCCGACAGACACACGGAGCCGGCGTTTATGTTCCCAATGCAAATTTCTGCCAGACAGAAAGCTCGAAAAGGTGTGTGAATCTGTACGAAGAGGGAGTGGGTTTCTTTAGTCTTTCAACTGCAGGAAAAAGAGGGCAAAAATAGCGGGAAGGAAATTCGTCCAGAAGACAGAAGGAGCATCTAACTAACAACAAAAAGCAAAATTGAAAACCGCTTTTCGTTGAAAACACGGGACAGTTGCAGGTCGTGGGGTGCTCCTCTCCTTTACAGTGCCTTGTTTGAATGAAAAGTGTCTACTTCTTTTACAAACTTGGCTTGCCTGCCTTCCTGCCTTTGCACCCTGCCAGGCAATGCACATGCGAGGGGTCCCAACACTTCAAGAAGTTTCTCTTGAAGGACGAGAGCGACGCAGAGTCATGCAGAGAAGGTCAGCCTCAGTCAGCATGACGGTATTGATCCTTGACGACGCATACATACATACCGGGAATGAGAGTTTATTGAATGGACATGCAGCTTTTCTTTCTTTCTTTCTTTCTTTCTCTCTCTCTCTCTCTCTCTCTCTCTCTCTTTCTTTCTTTCTTTCTTTCTTTCTTTTTTTCTTTCTTTCTCTCTCTCTCTCTCTCTTTCTTTCTTTCTTTCTTTCTTTCTTTCTCTCTCTCTCTCTCTCTTTGTTTGTTTGTTTGTTTGTTTCT
>JAHBMJ010000933.1:17457-35187 GCA_018398765.1 Chromera velia | reverse complement strand
AACTGACTGTACTGACAATTGAAACTTTTGTACTGGAAAGTGACTTTGAAAAATTTAGTTTTTAAAACATTAAAATAGATAGTTTAACCTTTAAACTAATTGATTTTCATAATTTATTTAAGACTATTTAAGCTTAGTAAGATGTTTAAAAAAGGAAATAAAAAAATGTATATATAGCTAGAGTATATATTTTTTTAAAACCATAAATTGTCTGGTACCTATCATCGTAAATTAACGCTAAGACGAAAACACAATAAAAAATACATCTGAATGGCTCTGAATCGATCCGATTGAAACATTTGTTTTCATAATCATAACTGTTTTATTTTTAATTCATATGAGGCACTGCTCAACGGCGGGCGTGTCAGGGGCAGGGGTGGGGTGGGGGGGGGGGGCATCTCAGTATATATTAAACATGCACACCCATGAACGCCACCTGCAGAAATACATGCACACAAACAGAAAGTCAGTCAAATTGCCAGAATATACATAAAAGCATGCATACAAACACAACCTGTATCTTTAATTTGCATCAGAATGATATATGAAAGCAGGAAGACCGAAATTGGGAAAGCAATCGGATGGGCAGGAAGGCCGAAATCGGGAAGGCAATCAGGCGGGCAGGAAGGCTAAAATTGGAAGGCCGTCAGGCCGCCAAGAAGACCGAAATTGGAAGGCAGGCATGTAGGCAGAAAGAACGAACTTTGGAAGGCAGTCAGACACACAAGAAGGCCGAACTTGGGAAGACAGTCGGGCCAGCAGGAAGAACAAAATTGGGAAGGCCATCGGGCAACCAGGATAACTAAAATGCATTAGGAGGAAACTTGGGCGGGAAGGAAGGCCGAAATAGGGAAAGCAATCAGGCAGGCAGGAAAGCCGAAATTGGGAAGGCAACTGGACAGGCAGGAAGGCTGAAATTGTGAAGTCAGTCAGGCAGATAGAAAAACCAAAATTTAGAAAGCATTGAGACAGACAGAAAGACCAAAATTTGGAGGGTAGTCAGGCAGGCAAGAAGGCCGAAATGGGAAAGCAGTCAGCATGGCAGGAATGCAAAACTTTGGAAGGCAGTTAGGCAGGCAAGAAAGCCGAAATTGAGAAGGCAATCAGGCAGGCAGGAAGACCAAAATTGGGAGCGCGGCGAACGCCGAAATTAGAAGGCAATAGGGCGGGTGGAAAAGCCGAAATTGAGAAGGCATTTAGCCAGACAGAAAAGCTAAAAGCTAGGAGGCAGTCAAGCAGGCAAGAAGGGCGAAATTTCAGAGGCAGTCAAGCCAGTAGAAAAAAACACAGGCTCGGTACGTATGGGCGCTGCTCCCTTTCGCAATTTGAAGGCTGTGGCCGCAACGAAGATGCAAAGACCTATCTCTAGAGGAGTTGAAGAACGCCTAGGCTGGGGCCCAGAACAAACATCTCCCAAATGAGACCAACGACCTGCAAAGAGTAGAGAAGGGGGGAAGGGGTGAGCAACACACGCAAAAGGAGACGGCAGTTTTTTACCTTGCCGAGGGCAGACCGGTCAATCATTTAGCAACCATAATGGCCAGGTTGCAACCACATAAAAACACTTACAGATATCGTACAAAGCCTTCTGCATGTACCAAGAAGGCTCATCTTTGTAAACAAGATTTTTTCAATTCCCTCACTGGGAGGGGGTGTGTGGACCTTCTCGCAGGGGTACGAAACGACCGAGTTTTGTACCCCTGGTTGAGGGGGGGGGTCCGACCTGCTCTGCAGGTTTGCATTCAAAATATGTCTAAGAGTGTTTCCGTGCTAGTTTCCATATAAGAGATGAGTAGAAAAGCTATTAGAAAACAAAGCAACGAGTAAACGGATAGGTAGCAACAGCATGTGTTGTTTACTCTTACTTAGCTAGGGAGACGCCCCCACCTTATGCTCACTGCCAGGCAGGATAGTTAATGAAAGGGGGAGATGGTCTTAGATTGGTCTCGCATACCTAGGCACGTATAGAATAGACATAAATTAATGTTCAGAGTATGGTAACAAAAATTCTTTGAGTTCTTTTTTCTCTTGAATGCAGGCCTCTACTGCTCTCGCCGTCTCTGCAGGACACTCAAGGCACCTGACTCTCTCTCTCTGGATGGCGCCACTCTAAAAGTCAGTCTTTTGTCTTTTGTCTTGCTTTTTGTCCCCCTGCCTCCTTTTCCTTCCCTGTGCATGTATGTGTATGGGGGTGGGGGACAGGTAGGTAGATGGGTTAGTGAGTGGGTGCATAGGTCGGTCTTTGCACAATTCTACGATATTCTGCAACATCCGAGTCATGTCGCTTCCTGGAGAGCAGATGACTGTAAATTTAGAATATTGAGCAGAGGTCGCATATATTTTTCAAAGATTACCCGCCTCAATTAAGCTTGAAATACCGCTGTTTTGGGTACCTTCATGGGGCGCATGCATGTAGAAGAGAGCAATGGGGAGAAAAACTGCAATGAGAATTGAGTCTTTCTGTCAGTAAGAGTAGCAGGCGAGGCAAGAAGGGAACAGAAGAAGGGGAAATGTGTGTGTGCTTCTCTATACGTGTGTGTGTCTGTTTTATTGCATAGGTCTCAGGGTGCCCGTAAAAAGAGAAAAGAATGTGATGGTGTGCTAGGACGGTATGAGTAGTAAAAGAGGTGAGGAAGGGAATTTGTATGTTTTTATATTTACTGATGTTTGTTTATGTGAAGAGATTGAGGGGCGTAAAAAGAAAGGCATGGCAGCTGAGAGTGATTAAAGGTAAAACAAGTGGGAGGGAAAAGGAAGTGCATCGGCTGTTCTTTGCTGATCTCAGAAAAATTGTGGAAGGGTACCCATTTCAGTCGCACTCCGGGGGTGATACCAGAAAGCCTCTTACGAATAAGCCAGAGAGAGCAAGCAAAAAGGAAGGCAAGCAAGGAGAGAGCACAACTGGGTCATTAACTCAATAGGTAAGCTGCATAACCATTTGCCCCCGTCTTCACGTTTTTTCCATTAGAAGAGAAAAATAGTTATTTTAAGAAAATTCAGGTTTAGGGTTTAGAGGTGACGATACCCTGAACATTAATTTATGTCTATTTGTATGGTTTGACTTTCTTTTTCTTTTCTGCAGGCCTTCATACAGGACCTGGGCCGGCCCCGACCAATGAGCGTGTGCCGTGGAGGGGGGGGACACTGCCACCGCCTGGCGCCCTCTGCGTATGTGGATGCAGAGAATGTACGCACTAGCTCATTCATGCATTGTTCATCTGCATGCTCTTTTTCTTTCACGCTCTATACGGACGGACTGACTGATTATATCTGACTACGGTGCCTGGACTTTTGTCAATCTATGACATACTCCGGTAGTGAGAAAGTATATGTGAGAGATGAGTAGAAAAGCTATTAGAAAACAAAGCAACGAGTAAACGGATAGGTAGCAACAACATGTGTTGTTTGCTCTTGCTTAGCTAGGGAGACGCCCCCACCTTATGCTCACTGCCAGGTGGGATAGTCAGTAAAAGGGGGAGATAGTTTTAGATTGGTCTTGCACACCTAGGCACGTATAGAATGGACAAAAATTAATGTCCAGGGTATCCGCGTACGCGCGTGTATGGCCCCGGAAAGCGAAGCGGTGGCCCCAAAAAGCAAAGCGGGGGGCACTTATTGCAATCTCGCATGATGAGCATCAAAAAAAGGTTAAAAAAAGACACCGCAACCCTATAAAACTTTTATTAAATATGAGTAAATATTTTAATATTTTTAAAATATGACACAAATATGAGTAAAATATGAACAATTTTTTTTTGTGAACTATAAAGCATAAAGAATCCAAAAGTGGTTTATATGGTTCAGTTTTGATTAGAGAACACATTTAGCTACCCAGATTGGCCATATATAATATAAAAAAATTTTTAGAGCCCGATGAATTTTTTAGTGAATCAACTCGTGAATGTCTATTCACTATTTTTTTCTTAAGTAATTTTTCATAACTAAATTATGACTAAATATGACTGAGCTTAAAATACTTTTTTAAACATATTTTTAGATAAAAGATGCCAAATGAGTTTGTTAACGACCATCTCCAACGAGAGAAGTATTTTATGATTTTTTTTAAAATGGTACACTCCTTATATATATAAACGTATAAACATATGAAAAAATATATATATGTATATATTGAGCCTGCCTGTCGACGACGACGTCGCGACCGGGACCGGAGTGCGTGCGTGAGCATGACTCGCGGATGCCAGGGCCCGCTGCATGCAGCGTTCTATGCACCGTATACAGTGAAAGACCCCGGCATGCATGATCCACACCACAAAGGCCACTCATACCAACAAAGACATATGTAGACGTACAGATGAAAGAACTGTGTCACAGAGTGTTGGTGCTTTTGTGTCAATCCACTAGGACAGGGCAAATGGATAGTAGGATCGTCTTTCTGTAGTGTTGTCTCTTTGTTTTGTGCTACCTAGTAGGAGCTTCAGAAGCGACCACATCGACCAGGATGTCAACATGTACGAACTGAGATTTGGAAAGGTCAGTCACAACTGAGGTGATGGATGGATGAAGTGAGTGAGGGATCGATGGATGCATGCATAGAATGATGGAGTGAAGAGGAATGGATGAGTGGATGGAGTGAGAGAGTGGCTGAAGGATGGATGGATGGATGGATGGAGTGAGAGAGTGACTGAGGGATAGATGGATGGATGGATGGATAGATGGATGGATGCATGGATGCCATTGGATAGATAAATCGATGGATGGATGGAGTGAGGGATGGATGGATGGAGTGATGGAGTGAGTGAGGGATGGATTAATTGATGGAGTAAGTGAGGGATGGATGGATGGAGTGATGGAGTGAGCAGGGATGGATGGAGTGATGGAGTGATGGAGTGAGCAGGGATGGATGGATGGGTGGATGGATTGATGGATGGATGGATGGATGGATGGATGGATTGATGGATTGATGGATTGATGGATGGAGTGAGTGAACTAGTGAGTGAGGGATGAATGGGTGGAGTGATCGAGTGAGGAGGGATGGATGGATGGATCACATTCGATGGATGGATGGATGGATGGATAGATGGATGCCATTCGATGGATGCATAAAGTTGTGTATCCTTGGATTTAAATGTAAAAAGGAGAGAAGTGTTCGGTGGAGATACCTGGTTGGCACAGCGCAGTGCCCCAAAAAACCTCCGATCCTTTCTGTTAATTCTGAGCTCATCGAAGAGCTGATTTACATGTACAAGGATACCTTTCCCGATAAAGAGTGAAAAAACAGGTACGTCAGCTTTCTGTTTTCAGAGCCTCCGTTTTTTTTTTTTTTCCATACGTCTATATCTCTTGCACTATTTCCTCTTTGTCTGCTCCCACCCCCTCCCTTTTTTACTTGTTTTTGCTACCTGATGACGCAGCTGTTTGTCTATAAAGGTTAGCCAGGTTTGTACCTTCATTTTTTTTTTCTCTTTGCAGGTGGGCCAAGGTAAAGCCTACAGATGCAGGTGTGGAGAAAACATACAAGACGATCAGTCTCCTCAACGAGGCCCTAGAAGTCGTCTTCAGAGATTTATCTAAGCACACAGTCACCAACAAGGCCGGGAAGAGAGTCACTGTCTCAGTCACGGTCCTCCATCACTTTATGACCTCTTTGAATAACAGAATTGGATACGCGGAAGGAGAGGTAAGAAGGGCCACTGAAGAGGCCACTGCTAGGGCGGCCGTAGCTGGGGCTGCTGCTACAGGCATGCAGGAGGGGGAGAGTGCAGGAAGAGGATGCCGAAATGGAAGACGTTCAGGATGAGAGGGGGGGACGGAAGGTACCACTCCAAGAAAGGTTGGCCTACTGGCAGCCATTGGGAGGGGCGAAGAGGTCATCCCCCTCCTCATTATCATGGTTAAAATAAGATAAAATTTCATAAAAATGATATTATTTACTCAATATTTTATTTTACATGCTCTAAGTTGGTGTACTACATAAATATAGCTCTAGTCTTCATAAATTGCCGCAGAAACGTTCTAAGAGTTATGATTCTTTCATAAAAAAATGTTTTTCAAAATATGACAAAATATGATAAAATATGAGGGAAATTAGTGACAAAATTCACTTAAAAAAAAAAATGACTAAAATATAACTATTCACTACTAGTTTTTTTTTACCATTTTTTTTCTTGTAAAATATATCAATTGAATGAATGGGAATTGGTTCATTCAATTTGCGGATGTTTGTAGACTTGTGTAGCATTTTTTGTTTGTCCGCGTATAATATATACAAAAAAATATAAACCCACAAAAAAAAAGTAAAATATGACTAAAATATAAATTTTTTATAATATTTTATAATATTTAGTCATATTTACTAAAAGTTTTATAGGGAAAGCTCCGCTCCGAATTGGCTCAGAAAAGCGTTAAAACCACCGTGTCTCTGAAAAGCAAGCCGCGGGGGGCACTTACCAAATTAACTAAAATTAAGAATTCAAGTAACCTATAGTTACTTATACTGTGTGTTAACCACTGGCACTATTAACCACGCGGCGCGTGCGTTAACCAATATTATTTTTTTTTATTTTCCGGTACAATTCCGGTACTTTCCGGGGCCGTTCGCAAGCTTGCTTACATCATGAAAGCGAAAAAATTAATATTGATTAATTGGCGCACATATATATTGGTCGTGTTACGAATATTGCACGCGCTAGTACACGCTTTTGCTATATATATGCTATTGATTGCTGCAACGATTCGTTTGCTATGTCGTGCCTCATTCGTGCTCCAAGCGCACAACAAACCACAACAAAAATCTGATGCCTTCCACGCAAAGCAGCAAAGGGCCCGGAAAGTGGAATTTAGCGGAATTAACTGTGTTCTACTGTGTTATGACCCCGAGTCATATTATATTAATTATCCCTTCATTTCTATTTACGGGACATGCATCTGTATGCATCCAACTTTTCATGTATTGAACTTTTCAATCGTAAGTTCGCAAGTCATGACATATGTATGTGTCTGCTGTTACCTTAAGTAGGTCCTTAACACTTTCTATTAAAGTGTCCCCCACTTGCCCCCCTTGCTACGCTTTCCGAGCGATAACACATGCAAACAAGAACTATAGAACAACACAATGACAATAGGATGATTTTGAGTGTTGTATTACGCAGCTGTAATTAAAATGCAAGCATATGTCATATGGCAAGAGATCATTTAACATCAGTAATTAGTAACATAATTTGTTACATAAACATAATACTATTGCAATGCACACCAATAAATGCATACCAATACATACCAATTTGTGCATGCACCCGTGTATTATGAAGGGACGATGCAAGCTAGAAGAGACGTTGTCCGGCAAAAAGGCATGCAGGCTTTTGCATGAGGAGAACACCTTCCAGAACTAAAGGAATGTGTGACATCCTTCTTCTATCCGACTTCCTTCTGTCATTCCTTTCCCCTCCGCTTTCACGATGTATTGACCGGAATCTCCGCCACCTTGTCGATATCAAAACCACACAAAAAACAAAAGAATTCCGGACACAGAGGGCGGCAAATGTATTCGAGATTAAGAAATTGAATTCCGTTCAACGGGCTCTTCCTTGCTGGCCGACTTGAGCTTTACAGTTCACTGTGGAGGGAAAAGAAAGACTCAGGAAAGGACGGACCCTGTGAGAAGTACATGGCTGTTTATCTGTGTGTGACTCTTTGCGTGACCATTCACTGTTTTTCTCTCTTTGTTTGGAGCACATTGGCCCTTCACTCTTGGAGCAAGCAAGGAAAAGAGAAAATCCGTCTGGCTGCTCTTAGGAAGGAAAAGCGCCTCAACCTTGACGAAAGAAAACGTCCACCACTGAACGACCCGAAAACGCCGCCATTCCAACCAACCCACACAGTCACTCACTGAGCAGGGGCTTAGAGAAAGAAACGGGTGCAGTCGAAGAGGAAAAGGGAGAAAGGGCCTCCAGTATGCTACATGCACGCAGGACTTAGACAGAAGGACGAAGAGATGGGACCAAACGATTGCCTGCCAAGGTCCTGTCAGGGTCTCACGTTGTGAGGACCCCTCTTCCACCCGTCTCCTCTATTCATACAAACGGACCTGTAGGCAAAAAAAAGGAAAAGGAAACAAACGATCGGGCAAGAAAAGCTCCCCTCTTGTTCCCCTCTCGTTCAGATTTTGGTCAAAGCAGAAGCGGCTTACATGCATCTTAGGAGGGAACAAACGGTCCCCCTCTTCTTCCCTCTCTCCTCTTCGTTCCTCCGAGAGATATTCACAAACGACTTGGAAGAACCCTCCAGCCAGACAGAAGCAAGGACACATAAGCTCATGCAAAGGCATTTAAACACAGCCACGACTCTCTTTGCACTGCACAACCAACGAAGGGTCCCTCTTGCCCCTCTGTGGCAGTGTGTCGCCATGCCGAGGGAACATCAAAACATCAACACAGGCGCTCAATCGAGCAATCAAGCCAACGTACAAAGTTCCCCTTACTACCCAAGAGTATGTCTCTCTCTCTCTCTCTCTCTTCCCGACGACCCAAAAGATGTAGGAGATCAGCTGACAAAGGGCAGAGCAGAGTTGAGGAAAGAGAGACAGGCACATTAGCAGGCAGACAGACGGACGGACAGACTACATCGTTCTTTGTCTTCTTCTCTGTACCTTCCTCTCTCAGACAGAAGGACATGCAGACACGCTTCAATGACAGACAGACCGCCATCGAGGTACGGACGCAGCCGTCGGGCTTCTGATTTGGTTGCAGCCATAGAAGAACGGTGTCACGAAGGAGAAAGCTGCCCCTGTTTCCTCCCCCACATCGGCCACAGTGGCAGATGAATTGTTTGGAAAAACTAAGGGGAGACAGAAGTTTGAGAGGGAACGGAGAAAGAAATTGGGTGGCCATTGTTATATCTGTCCGTCCGTCTTCCTTCTACTCGAGCAGATAGGATGCTCAGACTGAGGGAGTGAAAGAAAGAAGAAAAAGGAGAGAGCAGGGAAAACGAAACAGAGAGAGTAAAGGAAAGGCAGGGGGAAAGAAAAGAAGGAAGGAAGGAAGGAAAGAAAGAAAGAAAGAAAGAAAGAAAGGAAGGAAGGAAGGAAGGAAGGGAAGGAAGGAAGGAAGGAAGGAAGGAAGGAAAAAGGACGGACGGAAGGAAGGAACGAAGGAAGAAAGACTTGAAGAAAAAGAAAGACCAGATAAGATCAGACAATCAAACAAACAAACAAACATTCGTTCATCTGGTTGCGGGGTGTCAAAACTGCGGAAGGAAAATATGCGACGATCGATCTTTGCCTTTCGCCTCTGCCCACCGACGCCTACCCGAGACAAAAACCAGGCAGAACAGGTAAAGCCCCCCCCCCAAAAGGGTAGAGGACATTTTCACAGAAAGGCATGCGAAGTCGAGGCGGGAAGACCCGAAGGAAGCAGCAGGAAGAAGATAAACAGATAAACACTCGGACAGACAGAGAAGGGAGCAAGAGAAATAGATACATCGACAAACACTGTTTCCATCTATTTTGGACAAACGAATCGCGCGACAGGTCTAGGCCTTGATCAGTAATTTCAAGCAGTACGAAAGGGGCAATGGGGGGAAAGAGTAAAGCGAACCAGCAACGGCGAGGAGCTCATGAGTGGGGAGAGTCAAAGACTCTCACAGAATGTATTGGGTGTGGGTGCTAGCTTGATCGAATCAATGAAGCGAAATGTCCATTCGGATCGAAGCCACTTGGTGTTGCTCTGCTCGAACTTTCTTTTGGTCCTTCCTGACAAATAATCATCAAACCAAATCACCCCGATGACACACACACAGATGATGAAAGCGGACCCAACACGCAGTTCATCCCCCCAAATGTATCGGAGACGATTAAACGGGCAGAGGTTTAAGTGTGTTGCTCCTTTGCTTCTCCTTTCCTTTTCTTCATCATAAGATGTTACTCGCTTCTCTCTCACGTGTCCTCATAAAGAAAAACGACTCATCCACCACCCCGGAGACAGAAGGGTCCGCCTTAGCAGCCTCAGCAGCACTGGCGGCAGACAAGGCAATCACCTCCTCTCTCAACCCGGGACCTCTGTCTCTGCCCGACTGTTCCCTGTCCAGTTGCATTTCTCTCTCTTCAACTAAAAGAGGATGACCCTTCTCTCTCCCACCCCCTCCCACCTCCTCCGACTCCCCCTCTTCGTCTCTGTCCAAGGATGCACGCGTCTTTGTATGTGCAGGACTATGTTGATGCAGCTGCTGCTGTACTGAATTCCCTGTCGTCCTCTTCTTCCCCGGCGGTCCCTTTGAAATACCGCCGGCACTCCACGGAACCGCCGTCGACCCAATGCAGGGATCCTCAGAGAGACGCCCGGGACGGTCAGTGTCGTCCTCTTCGCTGTCAGTCTCTTCGTGCCCCGTTGCACGGGCATCATCTGGAATCGGGACTTGGTATCGGGGAAATCCTTCTCGCGTGGTAATACTGATCACTGGCTGCTGCTGTTTGGACTTTTGTTTCTGATGTTGCATCATCTCCATCTCCTCTGAGAGAGGTGCCGGGGGTTTCTGCTCAGCGTCACCCCGGCTTTGCGCAGAAACTACACCGGCTTCCTCTCTCTCCTTCCTCTTTGTTTTCGTCCTCTTCTCAGATTCCTCTCCCCTCCCTTGTAGCCTCTCGTCATACTCGTACCGGATTCGGCCTACCCAAGTGTCTTGGTAGGTCAGCTTGTATCTGCAATGAACCAACACACACTCAGATAAGGGTGCATTTGAGATACGGATTTGGGTAAAAATATTTGAGTGTCCTCGCATCAGTACTGCTAAGACAAGTTTTCAATGTGCAGTAAAGAAAGATGGACAAGAAACTGAAATTTGCACGCTCTTTCTTTCCTTTCAGCCTCCCCTTTCCGACTGCCGTCTCGCATTCCGTTTTCACAAAGGAAACCCCCTTGAAGGAAGAAAGGCAAAACATCTCCACACACAGAAAGAAAGACTGACCTCCACCAGCCCCCATATAGAAACATGAGCTCAGAGTCGTTGGAGTCTCCGTGAGGAGAAAAGAAGTCATCCTCCTCCTCTTCTCCCTCTCCCTCTCCCCCCCCCGCCTTTTTCTTTTCTCCCCTGTCCCCCCCCACAAAACCGGAAAGATCTTCAACGTCTCCCTCCGTCCCTCCATCGACAGACACCGAGGAGGCAGGTCTGTGCCTTCCCTTCATGCGTACAGCCACCATCGCGTGGGCATTTCGAGGGCCTGCAAGCAAGTGCAACACATTCAGACTGCAACGTCGCAACATCGACCAGCACTGCATTGATTGCGTGGCACTGATCTCGAGCCGTCATTGCTTGCTCTGTATTACTCCAACGCTCAAGCTTGCAATAGTTCTCAACTCAGATCGAAGGGCATGCACATCCATCGATTGGCCGACTGTCCTGCCTGCCAGCAGCCTGATCGACTTTCCCCTTCTGGATTCGATCCTGCACGTCACTGCACTCACGCAGTCTGACCTTCTTTCGTTCTGAAACGGTTGACGTCTGTCTGTCGAACCTGAGACAACTTATATATACATATATATGGGTACCCCTTCCTGACTCCTACCTGGGTGCAGTTTCGAGAGGAGGGGGGGGCGGTCATCGTGGGGAAGCCTGTCGTGAGTGGGGTGGTAGGTGGCGCCCCTCAGTTTGATCCTCTGCCATGTGAAGGGAGACGTCTGGGTGTTGAGAACGAGAGCCTCCTCGTCACCAGAGGGAAGCAGGAAAGTGTGACAGCCACCTGCAGGCAGGCAGGCAGGCAGGCAAAGAGGGAGGGAAAATGCACTGCATATCTTTGTTGCAGTATGGAAGAAGATTGCAGCACACGAGAGACAGTTGTAGCCTACGGGCAGCGGCCAAGTCCGAGAGTGTGAAGACCATCTAGAGGGAGTGAAGCACTTTCAGCCTTTCTGCAGTTGAGTGATGCACTGTCATCTCTTCTATTTGTTTGCATCGTGTTCTAGCTGCCTCGTTGTCTCTCCGTCTCTTAGGCTTCCTTCAGCATGGGGGTGCATGGGTGCAGTGATGCACCCAAACGAGAGAGACTCCCTCCCTCCCTCCCTCCCTCCACGATGCATGCACAGACAGGCAAACTGACAGTCGTGTTTCTGTGCCCCCCCCCATATGAGGATGCGCCTCCCTCCCCTGAGAGGCACTGCCTGATGGGACACACGACCAAGCACCGGAGGTCTGCACGCAAGCAACGATCAGCAAAGTCAGCGGAGGCATACAGCAACGCAGCGGATCGTGAAAAAGGGGTTGACGACACAAAATAGACGGAAAAATGCTCACACACGCACACTCACAAAGAGGGAGACATAAGAGAGAGAGAGAAAGAGAGAAAGAAAAGAGCTCATCCTAGACCCAACTCCTCCCCCCCCCGACCTGCACATATCCTCATCGAAGAAACCGTCCACCGTCCCAGGGTCCAAGCCCAGCTGTCCGTCCTCTGCCTCCTCCTCGATCGCACGACGGACCTTCTCCAACTTCGCGCACCCCCCTGGCATGTCGTATCTGCGCACATGACGAGAAACAGAATTACACGACTACTGCCGCAACTGCTCTGTCAGACGTGTGCCGTTGGACAGTCGAGGAAAATTGATTGCAGCTATAGATCAAACATAAAACGCACACAAAGAGGAAGCAGGGAGCACAGCAAAACGCTCCACATTTTCCCATCCCCACCACCCACCTAGTCTTCACTCGTTCCCACTCCCATGTTTGCGTGTCCAGGGTCCACACATCCTCTGGGCACATCCCGTTCCCTGGAGGGATCCCCCCGAACAGCACAAGCTTCTCTCGTATCTGCCCGGTCGGCTTTCCATTCTCGTCCCGAACCGGGACAGGCGCTTTCGTGAGGGAATGGAGCTGGCGGATGGGGGGAGGTCTTCGGTGACTCTTGGGCTTGGTGATCTGTTCAGAGAGGGTCTCAGACTCTGGGTCTATGACTAAAAGCTTCAAAGGGTCTTTGTACGAATGGATATAGATCTTTCCCCCAACCTCTGCCATCTGGAAACGACAAGTGCCCCCCCAAGGCAAACGCAAAGGCAGCTTCTCCCATCTCCACGTGTCAATGTCCAAAGTCCAGATGCTGTTGAAACTCCTCTCAGTCCAAGGTTCCCATCCTCCGACAATCCACACTTTTCTTCCAATCAGAACAGACTGAGTCATCATTCTCGGCGTTGGCCTGTGTTCTTCTGCCTCGAATTTCTCTCCCGTCATGCCCCACTCATCCTGAATCCGTGTCCACTCATCCCTTAAAATCGAGTACCCCCACAGACACGACGTTGCCTCTCCCGGAGGCATGGCCCCAAATATACCCAGGGGCCCCGGCAAAAAACTGTCGGCCCCCTTTGCCACTGTCGGGGCGTGTGTCATGTAGCCTCCAAACATCAACACATCGTATTCGTGATCTGCAGGGGAACGCACAGAAAAGTTATGATGAAACCCCAGACCTCTATATCTTTCACCATTCATACATGCGCACATATTAGGAGATGCGGTCCCTTGTCTGTCGAAGAGATCGTCAGCCCATCCTTTCATAAGCAGAAGTGTTGGGAGATCCAGAAAGTGCGGGTGTAGGGAGCCATCACCAGAATACGTCACTGAACATGGATTGGGCTTCATAGACGAGCTTCTTTCTTTCTTTCTTTCTTTCTTCTCTTTTCTTTCTAAGTTCTTCCTTCCTTCCTTCCTTCCTTCCTTCAGTGGTTCTGGACGAGAAACGAAAAAAAGCCTCGACGCCTTTTCATCAGAGCCAGCTCAGCTCTTTTTGTCGGGCTCCTGTAGTTTTCAAACGAATCGTTAGAGACTGACTGACCTTCGGGGAGTGCGACAGCCGTGGCCCCTGCTCTTGGTCTGGGGTGCCACTTGGCGATCGGGCTTCTCCGCCAGTCGATCGACACAGACTTCTTCACGTCTACTGCCTCTAGAGCCCGTACTTTGGAAGCAGCAGCGCTGACGGCCTTGGAACGGTTACGCACAGAGCAGAAAGGTGCTGGGGCAGAGGAAGGGGAAGGAGGTGAAATGGTGTGACTCCTCGGAGAACTCTCCGAGCTTAAAACGGTCCGAGGAGGCACAGTCCGTTGGAGAACAGAGACACGTGAAGGAGACGGATGCCTTTTTGAGATTTCAGAGAGTTTGAATGAGGGAGGCGGGACAGGAGGCCCTGCCTTTCGGTGATATCGGAGACGGGAAGGGTGAAGCAAAAACGCGCCACTCAGTCCCCTCTCAGATGTCAAAAGAAGGGCGGCCAGGCTTATTCCCACAACAAGCTGCATCTCTACTTCTCAATGTACTTCAAACCACACAGGGAAGGGAAAGGAGCCCGGAAGCTGCCTCCAAAGGAAGGCGAAAGATCTCACTGTTCTCTTTCTGAAACACAGAGGAGCAGACTGAGGAGAGGAGGGACCCGATCTTCAAAGGGAAACCTGATCTGTGAAAAGATGCGATCGATGGGTTCCCCTGTCTGGCGACGGGTGATGGTGCACGCTGCAATGCGTGGTTGCATGCATGGCCACATCTCTTTATGACCCACGCACTGCAGGAGCTAGAGGAATCGAAAGCTTGTGATGAAGAGCCTGTCAGATCCTGTCAGTGACTGTCTGCGTCGCATGCGCGCAGATTTCGCGTATACGCGCGCGTGCATGGGCGCGGCGCCGGCACGGCCGGGGGGCCGGGCCCGTGCCAAGCCGCGCGGCCGGCCGGGGATCCGCGCGGGGATGTGCATGTGCGTGAGAGGAGCTAGCGCGCGCGTGCGTCAGAGTGAATGAGGACTCTCCATGGACTCTCCTCAATTTTCCATTTTTTGGCGTCTCCTTCAGATGGCTGGCATCGCGAAATTGACAGAATTTTGCTGCCAGACGCGAAATGATCTCCAGGGACCTCTACACGACCTCCCAAACTGACATGCTTCCACAGTATTCAAATATCTGCTCTGTGTGCCAAGTCTTCTGGGCGTAGTGGCGTTGACCGCGCCAGACCGAGCGGAGAACCGAGCTAGGAGACGTGAAGGTATCGACAAGGTTTTGCCCACGGTGCTGTAGGTGGTGTCATGCAGTAGTGTGGCCCCAGCTTTATCTCTTGAACAGCCACAGTGAAGTGCTTCTCTTCCTCTGAGGCTTGTTTTGGAACTCTGGAAGAGAAACGTTCGCGACTGCGATCTGCTGGCTTTTTGATTTTTTCTTTTGGAGTAAATTTCCTTGCTTTCAGGGTGCAACTGACAAAATGTCGGGGCAAGGCGCACGTCAGTGAGATCATATTTCTACCGCCCCACCCTTTGCCTTATCCCACAGCTGTTCTCTGATCTGGATTTCCCCTTTCACCACCCCCATCTCATCGATCCGCCATTTTGTCAATGCAGCCCTGGTGAAATTCATCACCGGATGGCAAATAAAATTATTTAACCTGGACCCATACTTTCGAGAAATCGTCGGAGGTGGGCTGAGCTTCTGAGAGCAACGTGAGAGTCTGGGCACTGCTCGGGTCGTTGGGCAGTCTCTGCTGCAGCGCCAGTGACATTTTGCGATGCCGCACGATTGTCTGTCTCCTTTTTGTGTCTCCGTCTCCTTTTATCGTTTTCTCTTCCTTCTCCAAATGGTGCCGACACGCCTGTCTCGCTCGGTCTTCTCACTCCACCCAGCACTTGTCGCCTCTCGACTTCATCCTTGCGTTCATTTCTTGTGCCCTCATTTCTCATCATCCTTTCCTTTCCTTTCCCGGTCCCCGTCTCCTTCCCGTCTGTCTCTCTGACAGGATCTCGGGGCGAAACAATCCAGCAGCTCTGTCAGGAGTCCCGCTGTAACATTCAGCTACCCAACAAGGACAGGAACAGATTTGGGAAAGGGGGGGGATGGCAGGAGGATTGCATCACTTTGACGGGGGGAATTCAGAATGTCCTCGTGGCGGCCAGACTGATCGCAAATGTGGTCTTGGACGCGCACGCGGCACAGCTGAAGGCAGGGAATGTGAAGGGAAAGGTGTGTGGGCCCGACGGCACGGGGTTTCTTTGGATCCCGGCAGCTCTCGTTCCTCGATTCCCGGAGAAGTTCGTCGACGATGCCCGCCGCAGTGGGAAGGAGGCCTGGT
This sequence comes from Chromera velia, assembly GCA_018398765.1. Taxonomy (NCBI): domain Eukaryota; family Chromeraceae; genus Chromera; species Chromera velia. Next base: position 19,152 of record JAHBMJ010000933.1, on the reverse strand, counting down.
TGTTTGACACACTGAAGGTCGATGGGTTCATCTGTGGGGGGCGTCCTCCCGTGCCTGTACCTGGGGAGAAGAAGAAGAAGAAGGCGGAGAAAGAGGGGAAGGACGAACAGGGGTCAGGGGGGGATATTGCATCGGTGCTGTTTCACGGCACGACCGACAACAAAGCACCAGGGTTGACGGAGACGCGTTTGGTGATTTGTGCAGTGGATGTGTATCCCCATTGGGGCAATGAGGCACAGACAGACTACTCCCTCCCATCTGAAGTTTCCTCCTTCGTGACATTTCTCAATGGAAGAACGGCCGAGTTCAGCAGGGGTGTGGAGGCTCGGCATGGGTCGATGAGGAGTGTGTTCGAGAAGCTGACGGTGTTCAACGGTCGGAAGGAAATATTCGTCTCGGTGAGTTTGGTCGTTCGTTCATTCTACCTCCGTGAATTCTCTTGCTTCTGTATCCGTTTTGCGTTTTCTCTCGTGCGATGTCGCCTCATGTTTCCTGTTTGTTGCCTCTACTTCTTGCTCTGTCCAGACCTTTTGACAGTCGAAAAATCGTTTGTGACATTGTTGAAGACGGTGTCCTCATTGTTGCTAAGTTTTCTTTGAGCCTAATGCTACCTTCCCTCCCCCCCCCTGTCTCTTTTGTTGACGCACGCAGTCGATTTTCGACGAGCAGCTCTCCGAGATGGTAGACTCCCTCCGCACTCTCGCAAGGGGGGACAGACGCGACGACATGCCTCGAATCTCTCTGCCCGACACGGCGGCGATGAGTGCGGCAGCTGCAGCAGACGGAGATGGGAGGAAGAAGGCCGCAGAGGAGACGGGGAGGTCCAAGGTGCTCTTCTCTTATTCCTGGGTCACCAGGGGGGTGATGAAATCTCCAGCAGAAATCCCGATCTACGGGGGGTTCTCGAAATACGTCAAGTTCCCCCTCACCCTCTCGGGAGCAGACTGGCTGGCCACAGAGCAAAACGAACAATTCGTCAGTCAGGCGGCTAGGCAGAAAGGCAGCAGTTTGGGTGCGAGACTGAGAATGAATGAGTGACTGATGAGTGAGCAAAGTGCGGGGTGAGTGAGTGAGTGAGTGAGTGACTGGACGGAGGCTGTTTGTTTTCCAGGATAGTCTCATCTGTTTTGTTCTCTCTGTGGCCCCCTTCCTCCTTTCTTCTCGTCTCTGTTCATGGATCCCTTCTCTCCTGTTGTTTGACGCACGCACGCACGCACGCAGCTCTGGTCCCTCTCCTATCGACTCCTCCAACTTCTGGGGATCAAGCCCACAGAGCTCGTCTACGCGCTTCGAAGGTTCGTCTGTCTTTGTCTCTCTGTCCATATGTTCCTAATGGTTGGGGTTCTCGCCTACATTTCTTTTAGAGAAATGCAGCAGTCTGCTTATTTCTTCATCCGTTGTCAACTTGCTTCTTAGTTGTGAATCGAATCGTACCCTTGCTAATTTCACAGCCTGTATCCAATTAGAGAAAGGCTCTCTAGGGGGGAGACTTCTAGAGGCGCGGCAGAGGAAGGGAGTATCGGTGCGTTCAGATGAAGGCTAGATAGACGCTTTGACGACTTCTTCTTCCAGTGTGAGTGGTGCCTGTCCTCTCCCACCCACCCGCATTTTGATTCTTCCTTCCAAGGTTGGATCCACAAAGGAATGAATGACGGAGAGACTCAATTGGGGACTTTCCTCCCTCCCCCCCCCCCC
>JAHBMJ010000933.1:0-17452 GCA_018398765.1 Chromera velia | reverse complement strand
CCCCCCCCCCCCCCCCCCTATCAGATTCCGAGGCTGGCTGATGGCTGCCGACAACCGTCTGTCGAAGAAGAATGTGATCGAGGCCCTCGGCAGACTCTCCGCCTCCTCCTTCAGCCAGGCTATATCGACCATCCTCGCCTGTGCAGCTGTGAATGTCAGTCAGTCAGTCTGTCAGCAAGCAGAGAGGGACTGCAGCGAGCCCTGTTGCTGCAGTTGGGGGGGGGGGGAAAGAGGACAGGAGGGAGGGACGGGGAGGCGAGTGAGGCGTGTGTGTGTGCGTGTATGTGTGTGTGTCTGTGTGGGAAGGCAACAAAGGAATAGAAGGGAAACAAAGCGACACGGCAGGGGTAGCCAAGCAGAGAAGGCGGACATTGTGCAAAAAGGAAAGAAAGGGAAAGAAAGCGACGCTGAAGCGGCAACCTAACGCAGATGGTGGACACTGTGCGGAAGTGAAAAGAAAGAAACGTACGCGCCATAGAAGATGGGCATTGTGCAAAGATCATTTAAAAAAACGAAGGCTTGTGCCAACAAGCCGGGAAACGTTTCTTTCCGTCGTTTTGTTTGCGAGTCGCTTTTTCAAATCACAAAGAGCGAAAAAGGGGCTGAGGAAGAGAAAAAGTGACAGGAAAGATGAGAAAAGCAAAATTCATAGATTCTTCCTTCTCTTTCGGTACTGCGAACCCATCCAAGGAAAAAGGTGGTAGAAGGTGGTAACCGCCTTAAACAAAAGCATGACACTCTGCAACTGAATGACTGCAGAGAACGAAGGTGAAGGTCGAGTACTCCGACCACAGAAGAGGCCAACCCATGCAGCGAGCAGCCAACGCCCTCAGACAAACTCTTCTGAAGGGATGCAGGATGGACGACGAGGACTGCAAACGGATGGAGAGAAAGCTGGAAGAATTCTGTGGACTCAATGAGGGCAGCAACAGGGGGCACGCTGAAGGTAGGCAGAGGGGGACGATCGAAGCGAAGGCAACGAAAAACGAAGTGGGTGGTGACAACGACGTATGTGACCTTGTTCTGAACACCCTTGGGTTTCTCGGAAATTCTCTTTCCCTCCCTTCCTGCCTCTTTCCTTTCCCCTCCTTTCAGTGTCTTCTCCTCTTTCTTGCTTACTTGCTGTCCCCCCCCCCCCCCCCNCCCCCTTGCAGCCCCAGCCCTGGAACCTCTCCTGTATGCCCTCGAGAAGGCCGCCCTCAAGGGGACCTTCGAAAAGGAGGAGGAGGAGAAAGACGGGGAAGGAAAGGAAAGTCTGACGTTCGTCTGCCACAGAGGGGACCTTCTGAAGGTCCTGGAGACGCCCTACGAGAGGACCACCGACTGGAAACTTCTTGTCTTCCGAACCCAAGACGGGAGGTCAGCAGGCAGGCAGGCAGGGAGGCAGGCAGGCAGGCAGAAAGAGAGGCGGGAAGGTAAACGAAGAGAGAGAAGCCGGAGCCTGGACCGTCGTGCACTCAGTTGAAGGAAAGTGATTTCTGTATGTGTCAGTCCGCCGATCCAGACTCAATTCTTTGCTTTCTCCTCTGTCTCCTCTCCTCTCCTCTCCTTTCTTTCTCACCACATGTTTTCACTCGGGTGCGGAGATAGCAGTTCATTGCCGTACGCCCCTGCTCCTCCTCTCTTTCTTTCTAGATGATTGTAAGCATGCAGCTAAGGAAATGGGTCTTTCTTTCACTTGAATCGTCTGAGCGTGTCTGCAAAAGTTCATGAATGACCGTTTTCTTCTCTGCCTGCAGGGTGTACCTGAAGAGGGATGAGGACTCCGGAGACTCCAAACACAAATCGCGTAAGTGGGTGGACGGGTGGATGGGTGTGTCGTTTTGGGCGGCAGCTGACTTTGTAGTGCCCACTGCAGCGTTCTCCAGCTTTTCCACTTCTTCTCTGGCTTTTCAGGAGCGCAGTCTATTCTAAGCGGCCCCATTTCTTCCTTGTTTCTTCTCACACACACACACACACACACACACACACACAGCCGTCGTATCCCTCCCCTCACTCACTCCAAGTATCAATACTCTCTCTCTCTCTCTCGCTCTCTCTCTCTCTCTCTCTCTCTCGCTCTCTCTCTCTCGCTCTCTCTCTGTGCAGCGCTGACTGAGCGCGGGTGGTTCTTCGAGACGATGATGTTGGACCCCCACCGCCCCCCCGTCTGGCCCCGTCTACTGGTGGAGAAGCGGGGCCTTCCGAAGGACTGCCCCCACACTCTGATGTCCCTCACAGACGCGGACTCGATGGAGGCGGATCTGGAGACCTGCAAGGGGCCCATCGCCTCCTCGCGGTTCGCCTCCTTCGAGGACTTCCTTGCCGACAAGTTCCCCCCCCCTCCTGCTGAGGGGGAGGATGAACCGAAAGAGGAAGAGAAGGAGAAGGAAGTGGGGGGAGTTGAGGAGGCAGAGGGAAAGGAGACAGAGGAGAAAGAGATGCAGAAAGAGGGGGAGGCGGCAGAGACGGAGAAGGAAGAGGTGAATGCAGATATGAATGGTCATGGGAATGAGAAGGATGAGGGAGGGGAAGGGAAAAAGGAGAAGGAGAGTGTCGAAGTAGACGAAAAGAAGGCTGAGGAAGAGAAGGAGGCGCCGGGAGAGGAGGCTGTTAGTGTGGGCATCCCGGAGGGAAAGGACGAGGAGAAGTCGGCAAAGGATGAGACGAAGGAGCAGCAGCAACAGTCTGCTGAGACCACCCCTCCCTCTCCTACGGTTGATGAGAACCCGACCACCCCTGTGCAGAACGAAAAAGAAGAAGACGCGCAGAACGAGAAAGAGGGAGGAGAGGGGCAGAACGAAGAAGAAGAAGGTGCGAAGACCGGAAAAGAGGGTGCAGACGCCCCGGAAGGAAAAGAGGACCAAGTGATGGACGGGGTCATTCAAGCAGAAGTGGCAAAGGAGGCGCCTGATGGAGAGGTGAAGGAGGAGACGGGTCCCTTGGAGAGGGAGGAATCGACTCTTTCTGCGGACGCTCCAGCGTTCGTTCCCTCTGGACAGGTCGCAGCAGCTGCTGCAGAGCGGGAGAAGGAGGCCGCAGCTGAGGAGGAGGAAGAGGAGGACGAGGCAGAGAAAAAAGAACGTGAGGAGAAGGAGAAGTTGGAGAATCGTGCTGCCGCTTTGAAGTCATGGGAATCTAATGTGACCCTCTTGGAGGGCTGGCTAACGGGGGGTGAGACGCTCCCCCCCTGCCTTCCTTGGGAATTGCGGAAGAAGGGCAACCTCTCTGTGGGGGAGTTTGGAGAGAAGGGGTACGACGCTAGTTGCGTGGAGGTGAAGGAGGGGTCCTCCCTGGCCCTCTGGTGCGTTCCAGGAGAGACGGAGGGGGAGGGAGGAGGAGACGGAGAAGAGAAGGAGAATGAGGGGGGCCGGGTGAAGGAAGGCGAAGAGTTGCCGGAGAAGATGCTCGAGTTGAAGTCGTGTTTTGACAACGGTCAGTGGAGGGGGAAACGGTTGAGGAAAAAGAGACGGAGGTGATGGGGAAAGGAAGCAGGAGGGACACAGCACACACAGTCCTTTCTGAGTAAAGAAACAAAGAGGAAAGAGGAAATGAGGTGACGGCTGAACTTTTCTTCTTGCAAAGAGCGCCACGGCCCATAAATTCCTTTTTTCGCATCAGCCGTCTCTCAGAATGTGAAGACACCAGAAAAAAAGAAGACATTCATCCTCGCTGGGTCTCTCCCGTCACTCTCTCTCTCTCTCTCTCTCTCTCTGTGTGTGTGTGTGTGTGTGTGTGTGTGTGCGTCCATTTCTAGCTGAAAACCTTTCGTTTTCTCCTTCTTTTCTGTCTACCGGTCTGCATGTCACTTTCTTCTTTGTGCATATGCAAGATTCGCTTGAGTACACTTAGGGTCTCAGGTTCCCGTCCCTCTTTGTGGTCTCTCTCTCTCTCTCTCTCTCTCTCTCTTTGTGTGTGTGTGTGTATCTGTGTGCGAACATGAGAGAGAGCAGGCAACCCGAACTTCGACGAGAGGACCATGCGGACAGCCTGGCTGCAGCATCTGCTGGGGGGCCCTCACAGGGTGGCGGTCAGTCAGCCAGCAAGCCAGTGGTTCATTCTGTGAAAAAGGCAGTCTGTTCTGTGCCTGATCGGATGAGCGAAAGGGTGCCCAAATTGACCCCTGCATGACCCCATCGAGAACTGCTTGGTCTCGTTGAGTCGGGTCTGGAAGGAGGAGCCGCTTTCATGTTTTGTTGAAATTTCTCCTCTGAATAATGCCCCCCCCTTTCCTGCCTGTCCTTCATCGACGAGCTCGCGGCAGGATCCTCTCTCTCTTTGTCTCTGTCTCTCCCTCTATCGCTCTCCTGTTCCCAGTTCTTTTTTGAACCAGCTGAATTTAATAAGATCTCTTCTCCTCCTTGAAGAAGAGCGTACGTTGTCATGCTTTGCCTGTTTTCCTGATTCTCGCATCGCCTGCAACATACATTCTGCACAGATTTCACAATCGTTTGTTCTTACTTGCATCATGGAAAGAGAGAAATCACCAAACTTTTTCTTTCTGTCCTTTTTCCGTTCCTCTGTGGGTAAATTTGTGCAGCTGGGTGTGAAGGAAGGCGGGAGGTTCAGGTGGGAGCAGATCGTCAAATGGAGGCCCCAATTGGTGGACGTGAGGAGAGAGGCAACCAAGACCAGATTCACGTCAGTCAGGCAGGCAGCTGCAGACAGGCAGACTCAATGAGCGAAGGAAAAAAGGGCCTTCCTTCTGGTACTACACATGCATGGTTCTGCCTTGCTGCTCCTCCACTTTCGTCTCTCCCTGTCCGAACCCCCCCAACATCAGGCAGCACCCCTCCGTTCTCTCGTCACATTCAACTTTCTCCCCTCTCTCCCATTGAAAGAAGCAGAATGAAGAAAGCGCTCCCCCTCCTCCCCCCCTTTGAATTCCTGAATGTCTCCATGCAGGTGGAGTCCCGAGATTCTCTCCTCCTGGCTGGTCAGTCTCCTCGAGTTCCTCTCCAAGGAAACGCCCGTGGAGACCCTCTGCAGTCTCGAGTATGCAGCGCCGTCGTGCTCGGCAGCTCTCAAGGTGGGTGGGGGCGTGAGGGCTGGGGAAAGTTTTTCGAAAAGAAAAGGGACCTTAAAAAGGGTGTGTGCTTTGCTTTGTCGCTTTGGACAGGAGTCGTGCGAGACGTCTCATCTGTGAGGGCAGAAAGAGCGAGAGCTAGGGGAAGTGGACAAGCAAGCAACCGTGTGTTTGTTGAAAGACGAGGAAGGCCGGTTGCGCGCTATGCGCAGAGACCGCTCCTGCCTCGATCTATCGACAAGAAAGGCGGGAGGGGGTGCACAGTGAGTGAGTGAGGGAGGAAGAAGGTCCGTCCAGGTCTTGAAAGAAAGTTAGGGAGGGAGTGGCCGTTGGTGTTCGGGGAGGGACGGAGGGAGAGAGTAGAGGAGGGCTGACGGAGAATGAAAGCATCCTATTGGCTGACGTTATGCCTGTCCCCTCCCCCTCATTTGATTATTGCATTGCAGGTGGTCGAGAAGAAGAGGGGAGTTCCGTTTCTTCCCAAGTGGATTGGAGTTCCCCTTGGGCAGGAGGGGGAGCAGAAGCAAAATGAGGAGGTGGACGCGAAGGAGCAGGAGGAGAAGGCGGCAGAGGCATGAATGAATGAGTGAATGAAAGAAAGAAAGAAAGAGGGACGAAGCGAGGGATCCATCCCTCCAGTGAGACAAGGAAGGAAACCGGGTGCATGCAGAATTAACAGAGGGAGGAAGGGAGTGGGACAGGAAGGGGCTTGCTGCATTTACTGGGCGCATGGAGGGTAGAGAAAAAGTAAATGAACGTGCGTGTCTTTGGAGGGAATGGGGGCCGGGTGGTCGTTGGGAGACCCATGCATTCGCGTCTCCTTTCTTCCCTCTGACTGGTGGCCGCTCTGGCCGGTGTGACTGTAATTTCAAGTTCCAGTTTCTCCTCTCTTCCGTTCGTGCCTGTCGTGCGGGAGAGCAGGAAAAGAAAGGGGGGTGGCAGAACAGCCAGGGGGCATGCGAGAAGAAAGTTTCTCCGTACCCTCCTGCCTCCGGATAGCATTGGACGGAAGAAAATGTAATGGTGAGACGGACGTGAAGGTCTGTCTGTCTCTCTGTCTCTCTGTCTGCTCTCTCTCTCTCTCTCTCTCTGTGTGTGTGTGTGTGTGTGTGTGCGTGCGGCTTGTAGCATCCCGTTGGTATCTAATGACTGTTGGATGGGTTTCCTGAATCCTGGCACAGCAGGCCGGGGTTATTTCTCAGAGGTGGCGGCGTGAAGGAAAGAGAGGGAGGTCAGCAAATCGGGGCAGAAAGGTGTGAGTCGTCTTGGAGGGAAGACGATTGGGAGGGGGAAGATCGGTCTGGAAGGAAGGATGCCCTCCCTCTCTTTAATTCACACCATGCATGCATGTCTCTTTCGACAATTTAAATGGCAGATAGAAGCAGGCAAGGAACGAACGAAGATAGGAATGCAGACCAGAGCAGAAAGGAGTACGTACAAGATCAAAGTGGGTCTTACGTGATTCAACTTCTTCTTCCTACGCTGCGCAGCAAAAATGAAACAAATTTTTGAATGTCAAAAAAGTAAACAACTGTTCTTTGAAAGAAATGAACAAAATTTTTGGTAGCGATATTGCTTTAAAAGTTTCCTCTGCATGCCAATGCGACTCCACTGTATGAAACATATTACACATATCAATTTCAATATCAATCAATCAATAAATGAATTGATGAATAAGCGAAGTACTGTTAGAACAGAGTAAAAGGCTGGCTAGCTAGGCGTATTACACTGATAATCCTAGTGATAATCACAGATAAAAAAAAATAACTTAAGTTAATTTTCGCTTAATCTAATGCTGCTTAATTTAAATTTTTTTTTCTGACAATGTTAAATGATAAACAATTGTTGTTTAAATATTGCGTACTATTAGTAGTAATTTATAACTGTTGTTCTGGTATTTGATATACCTATCCTATCCTAGAACTGTTGCTTAGCTGTTGCACAAAAAAAAAAAAAACAATTCTTGTTTCTTCTTATTCTTATAACAAACTATAGCGCTGAAAGCTGAAGGCCAAAGGATACAAAAAAATAAAAGTGTAAACCATCATAAAAACAAAGTCTATCACAAAGGCCTCTGAAACTTAATTACAGGACGGCCACAGTTTAGATTTTAGCGGCAAGCTTGTTCAACGAAAAGTTTTCATTTTCATTGTTAATTTTTTAAGTTAGTTACTCTAATATTTACAAATTATCGATAATCAAACCAGTATATAGCAATTGAATGTATGCTATTGAAGTTAAGTAACTTCCATTTAGGCTTCGATTACTTATGTTATATTTATATTATTCATTCCAACTTCATTGTTTTAAAACCGTGCAGTTTCTAAAGTTTTTTCTACTACTAAGATACGCACTGCATGGTAGCATGCAGTTCTGCCCAGCTCGAACTGGCACTTCATGCAGGCAGAACAGGCTCACGCTGCACAGCCTATGCAGCAAGCCGTTTTCATTCTGTGACCTTTATTTAGGCTCAAGGCCTCTGAAGCAGAGGGTGAATCAATACTCTTTCCCGCTCCATTGCGGCCCGGGCCCCGAGGCCCCTTAAGCCCCTCTGCCTCCCCTTGTGGTCGGTCGAGCACTTCAGTCCCCAACAAGCCTTCTATTAATTTGACCGCAGTGACATGAGTTATACTTCCTTGTACATGCCAACAAGCTGTGCATGTGCTCGCAGGACCTCAGGCGGCTGTACGGAATGGGGTGGTGGTGGCATTGCAAGCCAGCGAACGTACCCAGACAGCCATCCCCCACCCAACACAGGCGGTCTGCAGGGCTCCGGTTCCCTCTCCTTCATTTCTGCCCCCCTCTCTTCATCGCATCCCCTCACCCAAATCTCAAAGCTACAATTAATGATGAAAGCAGGCGAAAATCAGCCGGCTCCCTCTCACTGTACCCCGCTCTTCCCCCCGATAATTGTTGAATCCGAATCCGATAGTTTCATCAAATTGAACGAAAACAAAACAAACAGACGAAGACAGACAACTACAGACCACCGTGACGGGACCCCAAACGGGGAAAATCTCGCGAGCAGGCGGACGAACAGACGTTTTTCCTTTCAACTACACCAAAACACACGACAGTCCCCTCCCTAAACAAAAACAATTAAGCGGACGAACAATGGATGTGTTTGGTCGGTTACCCCCCNGAGGAAGAGAAGACGAAACTGCCGTGCACTTTCACACTGGGAGCTTGTTCGTCTTTCTCTTCCTCTCCCTCTTCTTTCCTGGATCGTTACCCTTGTAAGCACTCACACTCTCTTGAATGCTCTCTCTTTGTCAACCAAGTAACGAAGGAAGAGAAGAGGGATGAAGGAAGGTAAGAAGGAATGAGAGGTCAGTGCTCTTTTCTTTTTTCAATATGCTTCGATCTCGGTCTGGCTCTGAGTGAAGTACCGGAAAGTTGCGATCATCACCAAGAAGAAAATGACAGCCCCGTACTTCCCCACCGCCTCCTTCCCGGGACTCTCGGCATCCAATACTGGGTCGTAGGGGCGTGGAGAGACACTCACGGCAACCGCGCTGCATGCAGTCAATGCATGAGAATTGCAGGGAAAATCAGTTGGGAGAGAGAATAGAGGCAAGTGCAGGCCTACTGGTGGGCACATGACTGCAGTTGCCCCGAAGAGAGAGGGGGGGAATCAAGTGAACGAAGCAAACTGATGAAAATTGATCATGCAGAGCCTCAACCTGGTCGAGGGGCAAGAAAGACGGACACGCGCATTGAAACGAGACAACATGGACGAGCAATTGATGGAGATGTCTGACGCTCTGATTAGTCAACCGAGAGACAAGATGGAGGAGCGCTCAGAGAGGTAGAATGGGTTCGAGGGCAGAAAGGAGGGGGTGGGGGAAAGAAGTCAGAAGGTGCGCAAGCAGTTAGAGAGTGCGAAGCGATTCCGAGCAAAAAAAGAGATTACGAAAGAAGGAAGGCCTCAACTACAAGACGAAGCAAAAACAGTGCACCCCATGCCGGCTTTGCGCCCCCTTTGTCTACCCTCCCCAGATACAGAGCAGAGGCAAACGGCTGTCAACGAAGCACAGCACATCCGCATCCTCTTGAGATGTGCGCCAGGGTCCTCACTCTTTCATATACCGTCTCTTTTTCACCCGCTACCTCACTACCACTGGTTGAGATGACCCCACAAAACAAGTCGCTGCCTTTTCCTCTTTCTGTTTTACTCACTTCTTCGCTGAATCTCATCCGTTGTATGTCTTAGACTTACTTTGTGAGTCCCTGGTCGTCTGAGAATGTTCCCTCCATTCGTCTTCTCTCCACCTCTCTTGCCTTCTTCTTGGGCAGATACACAATCATTCCACGACCAGTCTCTCTCCAGATTTCGAGACGACGAAGGCGCAACGCCTCATATTTGTCCATCTCCTCAGGGGGCATGGAGTCATCGGGAGTGGGCATGGGCCGATCGTCGTCATCAGTCACAGACATCGGAGCAACCTCACCCTCCGCAAAGACTGAAACCAGCGGGGAAGAAACCTGGTGCGAGGGAGCGGGGCCTCGTCTTTGTGCAATCTTTTCGGGACCAAAAGTAAATGCAGAGGAAGGGACCAGGCTGCACAGCAGCAAGAAAAGACCGCAAAAAGCATACATGTTGCCCCTCAAAATCGACTCCCTCACTTCGCTTCTTTGGGTGCTGGGGTCGAACCTTTCTGCGATTACTTCCAAGGTGCTTGAGCAGGAGCAAAGGACTGGCGCAATCACAGAGAGAAGGAGACACTCACAGAGGCAGATTTCAGCAAAAGAGGCAATCCAAGGGAGCGAAGCACAAAGCGAAGCCTGAAGTGTTTTCGAGCGTCTCCTCGCTCAGTGCACCATAGTGCACCCCTTACGACACGCACTATCACGCACTCAGTACATGCATGTGCACCCCTGACACCTTTTCCTGGAACGCGGCCGGGCCCGCCCGGCCACGGCGCCCATGCAGCCTCGATCGCGGGCCAATTAAGCTCGCGCGCGCACAATCGAAAAATCCTCGGAGCATCTCGGAGCCGATTTCTGTTCACTGCATGTCAGACGGAGCCGCGGCCAAGTTGTCAACTGCATGATGCTGGCTTACTTGACTTGATTGCTCACTTTTTCTGCATGATCGGCGACACTGTATATATTAATACGTTGCACTCGACGTCCTTTGTCTGTTATTGCGTTGGCCCTGCAACTTTCACTCTTGATCAATCAATCAACTGTCAAGCAACACCGTCTACTGTTGCACACAATTTATATATCAAACCATCTCTGTCGGCTCTGTGTTGTAGATCGCTGATTCATTGTGTGGTTCCGCTAAAATGGCGACCATGCTCAGTGTTTCTGCACCTGGTCAAAACTTTCGCCGTCGGCGATTCTCAACACCGATGGGCCTGTCGGTGGCTGATTTCCCTGGTGCACTGCCAGGTCAGTCATTTGATCCCCTACGTATGTAGGTCGCCGTCCTTCTGTCAGCTGGTATGGTGCGGTACGAAATTGGCAAGACAGGCACAATTATATGACCTGACACACTTGGTCGAGCTGTGGACTTGACTTATTGCTGTGCATGTATTTGCAGATGCTTCGAGCACGATGCACAAATCTGAGGTAGTCAAGGCTCAAACGAAGGACAGCTTTGACACAGAATCTGAATCCAGCCTCAGCAAACCTTCAGAAGAGGAGTCCTCAGCAGGAAGCTCTAGCAGTCAGCCAGAGAGCCCTGTCAGTGCCAAGGGGGAAAGCAAGAAAGTGGAGGATGTCATGAGCAAATATCTGCAGCCTCGGATCACCTTCCCTGGTGCCAGTGCTGCCGCCGTCACGCTGGCGGAATTGGATGAAGAGCCCTCACCAAGTCCTCTCATGCAGAATCAATCTTTCCGGGGTCGACGCCCTTGCCTCAAGTCCCTTCTCTCTACTGCTGGCATGACAGCACCGCAGACCAGGGTACGACGCTCCAGTCTTCCTGCTGACTTCGAAATCCTCGCAGCCCTTTCTCCCGCCGCCCAAAATCTGTTGCAGCTTCCCAATGGCCGGAGGCCTTCAGACAGTGGGAGGAAACCGTCCGACGCCGCGCTTCCCAATGGCCGGAGGCCTTCAGACAGTGGGAGGAAACCGTCCGACGCCGCTTCCACAAACTCCAAGAGACGCACAAGCCTACAGATGAGTGCGCCTCCCTCGCAAAGTCCCATCCGAGGAAGCGAGAGAGCGTCCTCGACCAAGAGTATGATGTCAGGGCAGTCAGACACAGAGGAGGGGGACTCCCGCCATTCCTCCCTTAGATCGGCAGCTGCCATTCCCGTCTCTCCGACTGGGCAGAAGCCGTCTCAGGCAGGCGGCCACCGTCGGCGACTCCTCAAGGCCAGTCAGGTTTCTGCCCCTGTGACGAGCAAACCTCAGGCTGCTGATGTCGATGAGGAGGAGGAAGCTGGCAAAGCTGCAGATGCCTCTGAGGATCTGAACAGATCGAAGGAGGAGACGGAGGGACAAAGCCAAGGATCCCAGTCGCACCGCCCGTCTCTGGGATGCTTGTTTTTGGATCCTGAGGAGAATGTGCAAGAGGAAGAGAAAGAAGGGCAAGGGACGGGAGGAGAGGAGGGGAAGGATCTCGGAGGGAGTCGGAAGGAAGCATGGATCGGGATGGGGGGGCAAAGTTCAGGGAGCAGAAGGGCGAGGCTAAAGACAGCGGAACTAATGGGAATGACCTTCGAGGTCGGTCTTTCTCTTTTGCCTCGATCGTCCTTTCTTGAGTCTTCTGTATCTAATGACCTCGAATGGCGCGTGGGAAGAAGATCTAGCTAGAATCATACCAGCTTGTCCCAGAAGTCTTCGTAGAAACTTTCTGGCAAGCATCCTCTCTGTCTCTTGGCCATTTGAGTCCTTGCAGGAATACCTCGCCCGGCCGGAACTTGAAGAATGGGAACTGCAGGAACTCGCCAACAGTCCCGCAGACGCTCAGAGATACAAAGAGAAGAGAATCAAAAAGGCAAAAGAGACGGTCAGTCAGTGAAGAGACCCTCTCCAACTAGTTCCCATGCAGCCCCACATGAATCCAACAAGTGCCAGCACTTTGAAATTTCCCTCCGGTTTTCCTCTCTGTCTTCTCTCTAGTTCGCGCTCTTTTTGACGCTTCATTTCCTTTTCTGTCGTGTGTGTGTGTGTGTGTGTGTGTGTGTGTGTTCTCCTTCCCATTTTTACAGGCCCTGCAGAAGAAGAGGGAGAAGGAACAGTGGGACCTCCTCGACACTCTCGAGGAAATCAGAGACTTTCAGGGGAGAGACCTGTCAGTCAATAGCGAGATGACAGTCAATAGCAAGGAAGGCGATTGAGCAGGCACTGGGACGCGCAGTCATGATTGTTAGCACAATATCAATCACACGTTCAGCCACGAAAGGAGGAAGGTCCTGATCGCTCAATGCACATCTTTGCTGATGTCTCATACAACTTGTGTCAGACATCTTCATGCTCCTTTCACTATGCCCCCTCCCCTGCCTCGCTTCCTGCTCCCCTGCGTCCATTGCAGACTGGGTCAGACCGAAGAAGATCTTCTGAACAGATGGCGCAAGCGGCCGCTCACACCCGTGCCCCCACCCACCCAGGCGACACCAGAAGACACCCACTTGAAGGAACTGGAACTGTCAAGGGTGACAAGCGACCCCTCACACCACCAAAGCAGGGCGATTCCCGCCTTTCTGAGAAAACCCACTCTACCTAGCAGTGTCGTCAAGGCTCTCGTTGAAGACAACAGAGAGGACAACGCAGACAGTGCCCCCCAACCGCGAAGGATGGCCTCTGTATGTACAGGCGCCGCCGCACGGGGAGCATTCAAGAGAACCCAGTCGGCCATCGTATCGGGAGCACACGAGGTTGCTGAATCTCTAGACGACAAAGAGTTGCCTCAAGTTCCGTCCTCTCCCAAAAAAATGCCGCACTCTCCGACCAGCTTCCGGAGAAGTGGCACGGTCGCTGTGGGATCTCTAGGACGCTCCCCCCCCTCCTGTTCCTCCAATAGAATTAGTACAGCGACCGGCAGTGACCCAAAGATTCTCTTCCCTCCAATTACCCTCAGTGGGAGTGTCATGCAGGCCAACACACCGAGCCCCCGTGGCAACGCTCACAGATCATCACCCCGGATGCAGACGGTAGAGGAGCAAAGCATCACGGAGAGCAACCCCAATTCTCCTGGACTGGAACCTCGCTCGGTGACTGCCGGACAGGCCCCAGGAAGATGAGCGAACCAAAGAGCTTCTCTGTACGTCTGGATCTGGCCTGCCTGCCTGCCTGTGCAAGCAAGTTTTGTTGGGGATCCTTGAATGATGCCTTTGTACCTACCTGTGTTTCTGCGTGCATGCGTGCGTGCCTGCCTGCCTGCCTGCCTGCCTGCCTGCCTGCCTGCCTGCGGGTGCGCTCAGTGTTCAAAGAAAGAAAGAGGCCCTGAATCTTCCTGTCTCCTTCTCTTCTTCGTGCCTTGCTCTCTCAGCCTCCCCTTGTCACACAAATGAAAGGACGGCAAAGACGGGAGGTGAGGAGAAAAGAGAGAGGCGAGTCACTTCCCGCGTAGTTGAAAAACTCGATTGTGCGGGAGAGGCGACATCCAAAGGTAACAGCAGAGGTTGAGTCATGCCATGTCCAATAAAGAATTAAACAGCAGAGCAGACCACAGATATCATCTTCGTGATTCCTCAAGCTCCTTCTTAATTGTGGAAGTGCGTGGAAGAAATGGAGGGGTTTTGTTTGATTTGCAGATTTCTGCTGACTTGTAAACAGGAAGCGATGGGAGGGAAAGGGCGGGGAACTCTGCAGGAAGTGTCCGAGGCACTGCACGTTATTCTGTACTATAAAACTCGATTTCATCGCGAATGTATGCTAGTTTGCTTTTTCTGTATGCCTGCTTTCCCAGATGCGAGTCCGTTTTGCGTGTGTGGAGACTTTTGCATCTTCCAGTTCTTGCCCTTTTTTCCCACAGCGGGTTGATGTGGGGATGTATGTGTGTGTGCAAGTTCGCGAGATCTGATTGGAAGAGGAAGGGTGCATGATTGCATGCAAGTGTACATCGTCTGGGATTTGTCTGAAAGCATTCCTCGCTTGTTTCTTTCTACCTGCGAATTATAGATGGAAAGAGACCAAACCAAAGGAAAACAATCATGCGACTCTGCAAGTCTTTGCAAGTCTCATCGGGAAGCTGAGGGAAAGACAGGGAGAGGGAGGGGGGGAAGGCATCTGACTGCTCTGCAACAAAACAGTAAAGGAATGGTTTTTCAAATGAAATCCGTCTTCCAAGCCAGAAACGGATTGCATGCGAGGAAAAGTATGTGAAAAACGGGAAATGGAGCTAGACAGTCACAAACATCCTCAGGCGAGGGTAACAGAGAAGTTACTCTTCGCTTCTTGCTTCGTCTGGCTCGTGTCTTGGCTTCTGGAGCCTTCTCAAGATCAAAACTACCTGCACGTGAGCATGATGTATATGCCAGGGTGGATTTGTTCGCTAATGCCCTCTTTCAAAAGAGCAGACGAATGTTACACTATCCTCTCTTTTCTTCTACTGTCTTTTCCCGCCGTTTTTGTTTCTGTATACTCTGGGTTCCTTGTTTTATTTCTTTTATCATCTCCACTTACTGGCCCTTTCTGTTTTCGTTTTCACCTTCCGAAAAAAACAAAACGGACCCTTCCGACCGCCCTACCTGAGCCTACCAGGCAGGCATGGATTCCGTTGAAGAGTCAGCCTATGTGGCTGTGTGAACGTTTGAAGAAGAATAACTGAAGGGCTTTTTTCTTCAACAGTCTCTTCTCTCTGAGAAGAAGAAGAAGCCGAAAGCACGCACGTATGCAGAGGAAGAACAGGAGGAGCAAGAGAGGTATGCATCATCTGCTCGAGGGAAAAGCAGATTCGTTCCCGCGACAGGGAGTCTCCAATGGAGGAGCGAAGAGAGGGGAGATTGCTGTGCGTTCATGCGTTTGTCTCATCATACTGATATGATGATTCCCTTTTTTCGTTTATTCGATGGTATGCTGGTACCAGTCCACCCGTCCATCCAACTATCCACCAACCGATCGAGCCTTGCTTCGACTTATGCGCCCCAGCACTCCGAGGCTTCAACTCATTCCTTCATCATTTTCTTCGTCCGTCCATCCTGTGTCTCTTTCTGTCTTTCATACGCATGTCGGTTCGTTTGGTCTTCGTGCATGAGGGCGTGTAGTGTGTTTCCCTGCTTCCAATTCCAGTCCCTTAATTCCTTTCGTGCCTTGTACTGTACTGTCCAGTTCTGCATTGACCTGTCATACATGTGCAGGGAGGGGTGCCAAAGCAGAGACAAGGATGCTGAGCGCCCCCTTCCGTCCTCCGAATGAATGAATGAATGAATGAATGAATGAATGAATGAATGAATGAAGAGAAGCTAGTGAGGTCTTAGGCGTAGGTGATGTGACAGGAAAATCCTGCTGCGTCGGTGCGTTCACAGATCAGGTGAGGATGATCAAATTCTTGTTCTCTTCCTCCCTCTACTCACTTCCTGCATGCATGCATGCGTGAATGAGTGATTGGGGGACAGAACTCTGTGTTGCATCAAGAATTTGATGCATGATGAGGCGTTGAACGAACAACGGAGAGGGAGCGAATCTTTGAAAAAGTTTGCTCTCCATGGTATTTTCATCTTCTTTGTCTCTGGTTCTGTGTCAAGCCTAGCTTCTCTCACCATGCACTGTTCTTGCCCGAGCTCTCTCTTACCTTGCTTCCTCTTCACACAAAGACGTACAGAAAGAAAGAGAATCTCGACACAGGAAAGAGAAGACGTTCTCTCTCTGCTCAGGAGGGGTTGGAGAGAAGAACTGTTTTCCTTTCTTATGCGCTAGACGGGTGGAGCATGCTTTGTCACAGTGGAAGAGAGGGGTTGCAGAAAGAAGAGACGCAGGGCAACGAGTCAGTGGTTGGGTGAAGGCACAAGACCGTTGAATTTATTGTTGTGCTGCTGCATCTGTAGAATGTGCACATGCAGAGACATCGACTAGGTGTCGATTCTTTCTCATGATTCGTTTCTTGCAGCATGCAAGACGAGTAGGGGAAAACGACGGACAAACAAACCCGAATGTGCAAAGAAAAGAAGAGAGAGACTTGCGGATGCATCCACAGAAAAAGTTTGGAGATCGCCAGAAAAGTCCCTGTTTAGTCTTCTCTTCAACGAGCGAGGCAAGAGGGCACACATGTGAGAGGGTGACCTCGATGCAGCTTGAGAAAGATTTTACATGTAACCGCACTTGAATGCAAGTGTGCACGCGTGAGTCGCAGATCTCCACTATTTTTCTTCGTTGTTGATTGGCGTCGTGGAGGTGAAGTGCATATATAGTTTGCTTCTCTCCGCTTTTGCAGGTGTGCGTATTTTTCGTTAACTATATGCACTCTTTCTGTTTTTGTCGGTATACTGTCTGTGTGTAGCACTGCATGTTTACTCTCTGCTAGACCAGCAATCTGGTCTTTGTTTGAAGAGAAATGCAGAGAAATCAGAAAATTAAGTACCAAGTACATCATGACTACATGACTGCATTTCATTACATACAAAACAACCTAAAAAAAACTGTCATAATAATTCGTCACTCAAACATAAATTATAATATGTATAGGACTGTCTCGGCTGTTGGAAGAGAACTAATCATACTAGAACATTCCTATTGTTCTTTTTCCGAGGCGCAAGTTTGCCAAAACCTCGGAGCTTTGTTTACTGTGTCCGTTTTTCCGTTGACTGTGAGTGACGTGTGTGTTTGGGCGATGAGTCGAACATTGGCAAACAGGCTCGGGAGGCCGAGGCATCTTGACTTCTCTGTGGTTGGGGGGAGAGAGCCGCAGGGCGGGGGAGGCCCGACACTGCAGAAAGAGTATGTGGTGCGTCTCTGCATAGAGGGGGAAAGGCTGGGGCCGAATGAGCAGAAGATGGAGGTGCAGAATGGACTGGGGGTGGAGCCCTACTACAAGATGGTACTTACGCGGGTGAAGCCCAAGGCAGCAGCAATATTGAAGAGATCGAAGGAGGATCCGCAGAAGGAGGGGGTGTACATCGACGCGATTGAACGGAACAAGTACCTCCACCTATTCATGACGTCGGATAGAGGGAAGGAGGGGGGGATAAACGAGATGGGGAGGCCAGGAATGATTAAGCTTAAGGAGGGGTGTGATGCGATTGTCCAAGACCTTCTGCTGCCGTATGTTAACATCCCGATGGAAGAGGTCTTCAGCTCCCTGTCGAGGGAGGCACAGATGGCAGGGGTAGGGGGACTGAAGTATCCAGAATACAATAGGAAGGTGTCTCTGAAGGTGAGGCACATCGCACAGGACTACCTTACCAATGTTCAGGCAATGGACCAGACGTTCGTGGCTGCTGGGGAGGATCACGCGTGTGCAGCCAAGGTGTGTGTACTCCTGACGAAGACGAAATAGATGCACTGATGGGGGCAGCTAGTGCAGGTGTGACTCCTATGCCGGCTGCAGCGGCC
>JAHBMJ010000932.1:25000-32500 GCA_018398765.1 Chromera velia | reverse complement strand
CACACACACACACAACCCAGGGAAAATGAGATGATTGCGGCGATAGAGCGCCTTTAGCACAAACACACAGAGAATATCATTTGCATACCAATAGGCAGGCAGACAGGAAGGAAAGGCAGATCGCTAGATAAACACAAGAAGGAAGGAAGAAAGCAAGTGAAAAACACTGAAAAAAGGTAGAAGACAAATAAGAGAAGCCAGGAAGAAAGTGGCACTTCTCCATGCCCACTTTCTCTCAAACAAAAAGAGAAGAGAAGAAACGAACCTTCACGATGCTCCTCAACGCTCCTGTCTTCCCATCTTCTGTTACGCCGTCCTTTTCCTCCCTCAGCTGGCGGCAAAGAGAACGTGCAAGTCTGGCGGCCTCATTTCTCAACAAAAGATTCAGCCTCGAGGAAGCGGAAGAGACGGAGCCTGTTCTGTCATCAGTCCCCTGACTCCTCAGTGGTCCTGCTGTCGTCTCAGATATCAAGGCGATCAGTTTCGAAGAGGACTTTTGATTTTCCAGTCTCTCTGAGATGAGCCTCTCGAGGGATGATACCAGCTGGGGGGGCGCACCTTCTTCATCGACCATCTGCATGGACAAACAAACACAGGACAGAAGAACAGAAAAAGGAAAAGAAAAGAAAAGTCCTTTTCTTGAAGCAATGCACCAAAAGGATAGGTCAGAAACGACACAACGGAGAAGGTAGGCGACGTCGGCAAGACTCTAAACCAAAAACAACAGGCCTGTGTTTTCTCTCTTTATTCCCCCTTGTTCCTACATGGAGCAAGCAATAGAGATCGATCGAAAAAGCTCCCTCGGAAAGAGGTTGCAAGAATTCATTCGGACACTCACCAAACCACAAAACAGATATCTACGACCGATCAACAAAGCAACCCACACACCTGCAGGGCTCTGATCAACATCGGCGTGCCGAATTCTTCCGGGGCGTTCTCGAGGAGATCCTTTGCGAGGGTGTTTATATTTGAGTGGGCCAATGGGATTCCACTCGACTGAGAGAGCTGATGGAGTCGTTGCCATATCACGACAGACTCCGTGTAACGAAGCCGGAGGTCACGGAGCAGAGAGACGAGACGCTTTCGGAGTCCGACTTCATCTCCCTCCTTCTCTGTCTCTGCTCCTTCCTCTGACCCCCCAACGACTTTTTCAATTGAAGTTTCGCCTCCCTCCCCCCCCTCTTCTGCACCCTCTGACTTGCCCTCCCCCTGTGTTTGCAACGAAGAGGAGTCATCGTCAGATGCCACCACTGCCACTGACTCTGGGCTAGAGGACGAGTCAGGAAGAGACGAAACTAACTCTCTGTTTTCGCTCTCCGTTGATTCCATCAGTTCTCCCAAGATCTTGAACAGACCCCCACCCTTTTCCTCTTCCCACCCTGCAGGAAGGCTCGGCATTCCTCCCATTCCTTTCAACTGATCCACACACGTCTTCACCTCGCCCTCCAAAGCCGCCACTCTCTGCAGGTGGGCGTTGACCAAAAGGTCGATGTAAGCAGGGGCAGCATCGGAGAAGGAGGAAGAGGAAGCGACAACACCGAGGGAGGAAATCAAATCCCCCAGCTGCGCGCAAAGCAAAGCAAAGCAAGGAAACACAAGCGGAAGGAGCAACGAGGGAGATCGAATTTTACTAATCAAACAGGCAGATCGATTCATGCACGTGCTCTCTCTCTCTCATGATACAAGCTCATGTCAACATCAGGGTCCCTCGCTGCATAGAGAGAGAGAGAGAGAGAGAGAGAGGGAGGGAGAGGGAGGGAGAGAGAGAGTCAATTGCCTGCATGCATGGGGGCTGATGGGTGAGAGAGAGAGATTTGCAGGGAAAGAGCAGGGAGAAAGGACTGCTGTTTTCCGAGCATCAGCAGCCGTCAGCATCCCAATGTGTGCGTGCGTTTCCTTGTGTGTGTGTGTGTGTGTGTGTGTGTGATTGACTGCGTGTGAAAAGTTCCGTTCCTGCCTCTTTTTTTCTTCGAAAAGTCGACACAGAATTCATTCATCCGAATATTGATGGTTGATCGAATGAATGAAGAGGTCTACGCGAAAAGGTATGGGAGAAGAGTTCAATAAGATAACGAGAAGAAGCATTCAAGGAGAAGCCAGTCAGGCGAAATCCCCAGGTTTTCGGTGACGTTCTCCCTCCTTATTTTCATACCACACTCCTGACTCACTTGTTCCGATTTGGGAACGAATTTTCGGTCTGCGAGAAGCAGAAGCAGACGCCCCTGCGAATCCTGCAGGAAAAAAAAAAGAGGAAAGAACATGAAAATGAAGACGTGAAAGTCCAAAAATCTCCATCCTTTTCGGCGGATCCTTGCCGAAGCACCGAAAAAAAAAGTCAAACGCCCTCTTTTATTGGTGTCGTCAATCGGAGCAAACCTCGAACGCTCTCCTTTTTGTCGTGTATGCAACCTGCCTCTGAAAAAAGTGCAGAAATAAGACAACGAACAGACCACCTGCTAAACAGAAGAAAAGAGAGCAGGGAAGTCACAAGAGCACGAAATCCCCGGCCTATCTCATGGTCGTTCAGAGACCCCCATCCAATCGAAATGGGCACACACAGGCAGACAGAGACAGAGACAGACAGAGACGCAGACAGAGACAGACAGAGAGAAACAGACCAAGGCAGACAGAGGCAGAGAGGGAGAGGGAGAGGGACAGACTAGGTTCGGGTCTCCCATCTGCTTGACGGTCTTGAATAATTCAAACAGCTGTTCAGCTTTCATCTGTTCACTTCTCCTGCATACACACACGTGCATTTATTCATACATGCATACATACGTGCATGTATACGTACATTGACGCTAAGAGTACAAAAACCTGTGTGTGTGTGTGAGAGAGAGAGAGAGAGTGAGAGAGAGAGGGAGAGGAAGGTCGGAAGGGATTTGGAAAAGAAAGCGAAAAGAGCTTTACAAAGTAGCCAGATCGAAGAAAAAAAAAAGCAGAAAGACCACGCAGGCGATGCACAAAGAAGGACCCCCCGTCTGATCTGTATCCAACCCGTCCATCCATCCACTGCTGCCTTCTTTCGCACAAATACTATGATTTCTTTCTTCTTCTTCAGAAAAAAGCAAAAACAAAGCAACAGGACCCTCTCCACCAGAACAACAGATCACCAGACACACAATCCGACAGACAGACAGACCTCTCGATTTCTTCCATTGCCTTTTTCCTTAAGACAGGGCTCGTTCTCGCCAATGGGGTTGCGAACAGAGCTGTAACGGTTCGGAGAAGTCCGGAAGGTCCCATGCTTGTCATCGATTGTCCAAAGAGAAAGAGCAAACGGTCAATCACAACAGCATCCCCTTCTCTTAGACCTCGATTGTTGATGCATCCCATGACGAATTCGGCAGCTAAGGGCAACTGGGAGTAGTTCAGCGGCTCTCGTCGTGCGATGGCCTTAAAAAGCGACTCGGCAAAGTGATGCTGATAAAGGTATGACGTTTCTGTTCCTCCTCCGGCTTTGTTATTTCTGAAGCTGGCGATGATTTTGGAGAAATCCGAGTTAGTCAGGAGGTCCAGGCGGGAGGGTGAGAGGAGTGAGTGGAGGGCACTCCGCGAACAGTCAGCAAACCTCTGCAGGCAGACCCATATTGAATTAATCAGGCGGAAAAGTTGATCGATCCAGAGAATCTAATGACCACTTTTTGACAGGCAGTCTTCTGGAACGTATGGAAAGACAGACAGACAGACAGACAGACAGACAGACAGACAAGACAAACATACATACACAGACAGACAGACAGACAGACAGACAGACAGACAAGACAAACATACATACACAGACAGACAGACAGACAGACAGACAAGACAAACATACATACACAGACAGACAGACAGACAGACAGACATACACAGACAGACAGACAGACAGGCAGACAGACAGACAGACCAGACAAACATACATACACAGACAGACAGACAGACAGACAGACAGACAAGGAGAAACGGGCTTCGACCAATCGAAAACAGCAGTGAACATACGAAATGAGAAGAAAGAAAGAATGACACGTGACAGGTGTACACACACATGCTCACGTACATTCACCCTCACAGACGAACCGACGCATGCACACTCACACACATGCAAAGCACACACGCACGCACAGAGACAAGAAGATCAATCTGGAAGGAGAAAAGAGAAGAAGAGTCGCTGGCGCAGTCTATTTGCAAGCATTTAATGTTCCTTCCTTGAGTGCGTTTCGTGTTTCGCCACAATTCTAAGCCAGAGAGAGAGAGAAAGCACCACGGAATTCTGCAGTATCACCTCGAAAGAACGGCACAAACCCCCATAAGAAATAAACACAAACGCAGCAGACTGACCTGAGCTTCGCTCTTCCTCTCTGTATTCTCTTCAAGGGCTCTCGCCACCTGTCTACATGCCTCCGAGAACAACAAAACTTCTTCCAGAGACAAAGACGAGATCGAGTCTGGATTCCTCCCAGGAGCAGAGGAAAGGGGAGACGGGCTTTTGACATCGAAGTCGACCCGTTTCTCCAATACTTTCAGAAGCGCAGAGACAGCAGTGCCTTCCGGAAGGACACGTGAGAAACGGACAAAAAAAGCCATCGCGTTTCTTGTGCTCAGAATTGATCCGCCTCTCGCCAATCTCGCTACCGCTTTGTCGACTCCCTCCACCAATGCATTGACCTCCTCCGTTGCAGCCTCCGCTCCCTCTCCTCTCAAATTTGCAAACGCTCTGAGAACACCAGCCAGGCCCTCAGGATTCATGTCAGACAACCGTCTCCGCAGAAAGGGAAGACCAGATATCCACTCCTGGAATCCCATCACTGCCAGTTTGTTCACTGTCAATGAGAGGTAGCCCGGGTCGAGGCGTCTCCAAATAAGAGGCAAATCCTCTGACAGGATACGGCGAAAGTGCATATCAGACTGTACCATCCTACGCCAACGTTCGACCGCTTCAGGGGGGGCTTTCGGTTGGCGCGGCATGGCCTCTTGGAGGGCGACTAGGAAGGACACCAAATCTGTCGGAGGAAGTTTGGCTTCCCCAACCTCAGCCGGAGGCGAGAGGGAGACGTGTAGGGCTGAGAGCACTGCCTTCGCTCGTCTGCTGCCCGGGTTTGGATACTTCCGCTTGATGTCTTCCAGTTCTTTCCGGAGGGGAGATATCGTTTGCGCTTTCGATTCAGACTGCATTGTCAGAGGTGTGTGGTAAGGGAGGAGAAAGGGGAAGAGGGAGGATTACAGAGGTGTAAGGGAGGAGAAAGGGGAATCGTACAGAGCAAAAAGAGGGGAAAAGAAGTCTGCTGACGCTCGAGAAAAGGAGACGGCTGGAGAAATCGGGGGGAAACGGGAAAGGAAGACGGAGCCCTAGGAGGAGGCCAAAAAAGAAAGAGAAGGGCTCATATGAATCGAAAGCAGGGAAAAAGAGCATGAGGTAGCAAGGCTTGGAGCTGACCGCTTTCTCCACTGTCTGTGCGACATTTTTGTTGACCAGCCGCATGGCTGGTACGCGTTTCAACATCTTCTTCGTCTCGCCGTCTCGGCTCTTGCCCGCAGACTTCTTTTATCGGCAGCTGCTGGTGTCCTTTCGGCTTCGGACACAGACGGAGACAGCTAGTACCGTCTCCCTTTACTGCCCGTCCTGCTGGGGACCTTCAAACACAATCACAGATTCTCTTTTCCACGTAGCCACTCAGTGTGGACTTTCCCGTCTCGTCTCCTTCTTCTGAAAGCAGTCCGGTAACTCTCACCATCTCTGGACCTGTTCTGGCAGCGGCGACTTTGTGAGCAGCAGTGAGCTAGGAGTGGAAAGGAATTTTCGTCTGTAGGTATACGCGGTTCCTGAGCCGTCGGCAAGACTGTCGTGGCCCTGGTGGCAGGCGGTTTGACAGTGCACTGTCATGCAGACGGCTGACAAATGCGCGCGGCTGACGCACGCGCAGTGCATGCCCAGTGCGCTGCATGGGCCCTGTATGCATGGTCGGACCCATGCAGGGTCCGGGCCGCGGCCGGCCGCGGCTCATGCTGTTTTTTGCGCATGCAGTGACGTCGATTCTTCGCTCACTGGCAAAGCTCCTAAAAATCCTCTCTTCATCCTCTCTTCGCACCGCAGCCGGGTCAAGTCACACCTGCCGAGTGAGTCACACCTTGTTGAAAATCTTGAGACAGCATCAACTTCCCCCTTGTCACAAACTATACGGTCAACTTCTCATTGCAGTGTGAGACAGCTACAGGTAGCTACACATTCCCCTTTAGTGCCACCTCTTAAATCTCTTGTGACAATGTCCGTCATCCAGACCCCCCTCACCCAGCTCTTGGGCATCCAGCACCCGATCATGCTGGCCGGTATGAATGTTGCTGCTGGTTCTGAGCTGGCGGCGGCTGTATCCAACTGTGGTGGTCTCGGGGTGAGCCGTTCTTCAATTTGAATTGTTTTTTGGGTGCCTTGCCGTCTCTGTCCGTCTCCACCCGCTCTGCATGACTACTCGACCTGCATGCACACATGACCATGCACTCTTCTTTTGCCTTTTCCCTTCATGTGGAGTGTGGACTAGTGCTGACATTTTGCGGTAGTCTTTGCAAATCTGTTCCGAGCTTGAAGCCTCAAAGCGGGATGCGCTCTCTTCCCCGCCCCCAGAAAAAAACAATACCCCGTGTGTTCCTCCTTTCCTTCGCTCCAAGTTTTTTCCCCCTTTTCAAAGGCAAACCTTCCTGTCTTGTCTATGAGACCCTCAAAGGATTCTCCGAGAGAGTGTGGTCAAAGAGACCGTCCGGATTGTTCTTTTCTTCTTCTCTGTCTCTGTCTTCTCTACAGGTGATCGGCGGAGTCGGGTACACCCCCAAGCAGCTCCAGAAGCAGATCAACGACTTGAAGAAGGGCCTCAGGGACCAGAATCTGCCTTTCGGGGTCGACCTCCTGCTCCCCAAGGTCGGTCGGTGATTGAGTCAACCAATGATGCCCATTGCGTGACTGCACTCAAGGAAGGAATTTAACATGAAAGCAGCGTGGCTTCAAGAAGCTTATTCGCTAAGAGAAGCTCTGTTCCTCATTTCAACGATTTGTGAGTGCACGCCTATCGCTTCTGAGAAGTGCATCGTGTACATGTAGTCTGAGCGTCCGACATGCAAAGGGACTCCCGCAGGTCGGTTGGGGACACCGGGAAAGAAAAGTGCGTGCGTGTTCATGGGTTGATTGCTCATTCGCTTGTTTGCATCATGTGTTGCATGCAGGTCGGCGAGGGTGCGAGGAAGACGAATTACGACTACACTGAGGGAAACCTTCCTCAACTGATCGACATCATCATCAACTCTGGGGCTCGGCTCTTCGTTTCGGCCGTCGGCGTTCCCGAGAAATGGTCTGTCTGTCTGTCTGTCTGTGGTGTGGTGACATTTTTTCTTTCTTTCTTTTTCACTGCTGTTCTCAATCTGTCTCTGCTGTTGCTTCTTTCCCTTTCCCTTCGTTTCCTTTCCGGTGATGCCGAAGTTCTAGTCAGGCTCACCGCTGTGCACTTTTATCAGTGGGTGTTTTCTGACTTCCCC
>JAHBMJ010000932.1:0-22500 GCA_018398765.1 Chromera velia | reverse complement strand
TGTGCGTCCGTCATTGGCGCCTCCGCCTGTCGGAACGGAGCTTTCTGGCGATCCTCAAAGAATTCAACACCGGAAAAACTTCACTGTGGGAACAATACCTTGCATGATACATTCAACGGACTCCAGAGCATACAGACAGTGTACATTGATCGCACGCACATGCTGCCTGTCTGCCTGCCTGCAGTCCGACAAGGCCCCCGCCTTTCACGAGTTGATGCCCCTCCTCTCCGGAAAGGCTGCGGGTGCGATCGATGACATCAAGCCTGCCAAGGAGATCGTCGACGAGATGGTCAGAGACGCCGCCAAGATCATGCACGACAATGCGCGTCTGATCACGAGCAGAATGTGAACACAGACAGAGAGATAGAAGGGGGGGGAGACAGAAAATGCCGAAGGGAACAGAACGATGCGGAAAAAATCCGATGTTAGAGAGTGCGGGGTTTGTGTCTCTATACAGATGACGATTTTTCTTTTCTGCTGTTTGTGAGGATTTGATTTTCGTTCGATCTCGCGAATGCCAAGCAGGCATGAAGTGGATTGAATCCTCCTCTACGTCTGCATCGGTACAAATGACATCGGGTGAGGGTAATTTAATCAAATTGGAAATTGAGTACCGCTCTATAGACCTCCATGCAAATACGTTTGTGTGGTTCCACAAAGAGTGATTGTATGGGCGCCGTGCGTCAATCGAACTGTCGATCGATCGATGCCTTCACTTACGGAGGACTTCTGGTGTCTGCCTCGGCATGGAGGCTTCCTCAGACATTTCTCCTTCCTTTCGCCCAACTTCATTGAATCTGCTCAGAATTGCCCATCCTGATTCCTGAATAAATCAATTAAAAACCGCAATCGGGCCACAATTCGTATCTGCTTTCTTACATAGTTTTTTTACGAATTTCAAAGCCATAAGTTCAACAGTTATATTCATTTTAAGAATCATTTACTAGATCTTTTAATATCCCCCTGGTCATTCCCCACTTGTAAGTAATGATAGAAGTGAAACAGTCCTGGGATTGACTTACTAACTTACAAGTTATTAGGTTAAATAAGGATTAAGTAAGAAATGATGATGGATGAACGTCAACGTGGAGCTAGGTCCACTAACTTACAAGTAACGTCATCATTAAGCTTCAAAATTTGATTTGATGTTACTCAATACCGGCCAGTCTAAGACCTTGACAAAAGAAGGTTTACTATGCATCTGTTAGACGTTTTTCTATGTAAAAAAGGCCAGTTCACAACGAATTAAAAAAAATAAAAAGGCAAGCAGCGAACGTGGCTTAACAAAAACAAATTTTGAGCTCTTTTCCTTCTAGTTGCAAGAGGGAATTGTAACTTCAAAGTGTGTAGTGAAAGTGACATCCCTCATATTCTCTCCAGCTGCCTGATGGATCTGTTCCTCCTCCTTTCTCTCAATTTTTTCAATCCTTTGTTTTTCTTTCTTATACGGCTTCTGCTTAATCTGTTTCCCTTTGTACTTAGCTATGCACAAGCTCTAAGTAGGTCGATACTAACCGATACTTGGCCGCTCGAGAAAGAACCGATAGTCAATACTTCGATACCGATACCGATACAATACGATATCGATACGATAGCTATCCCTATATACACTTTTTAAGTCTTTTGACAATGTGTGAAGTGTACTATATGTGTGATGGTCTGGCTTTGAATATATAATCTGGCTTCGTTCAAGATAGGTTGAGAGCGTTGGTCTGATGAAGCACTCTACAATTAAAAGATTAAAGTATATACACGTTTGTTTATATCTGTATGACCTTTTATTTTTTACCAATGCATGCATAGAGCCGTATGCATATGCGGCTGAGTTGGGCTGGTTGACCTGGTCGGGTGAAACTTACAAGCAATGATGGATGAACTCCCTTGTCAAACTTGGCTTACTAACTTACAAGTAGCTCCATCATATAATGATATGATAGAAAGTATCTTGTCAAGCAAAAGCTGCTAACTGGTTCATCATGTTTGACCGCAGTGACCGAGGTGATTCATTTAATATAATTTCTAGATCTAGGATGATTTTGATGTATACAATGTCATATAGGCCTAGATGTAGGCTCGGCTCTTACTAAGGCTACTATAGCTAGGCTATAATCTGCTACTACAGACTGCTAGTATAGTATTACTACTAGTAGATCTCTAAATTCAAGTTAGATCTATAGCATCATCTTTAGCATTTTAAAAATGTAACTTACTATAGGCAACATATAATATCAGATGCAATATCATATCAATGTGTATTATAAAGTCTGTCTCATTGATGTGAGTACGTGAGCTATTAGTACATGAGGCTTAGTGAGCGGCGTACCTGCTTAAAAGATAAGCTATATAAAGGGGTTTACTCGGGGTTAGCTGGCGGGCGGCTGAAGCTAAGGCTGATCTTAGGGCTAATCATGTTAGTACTAGTGATCATGCCGATGCTGCATGGCGGTGTAATAAGCGATATGCACCCCCAGACTGTGTGTTTACATTATAGTGAGTGTGTAATAAGGTACTTTACGTATGTCTATAGGGAAGGTTGGCGGTGTATAAGAAGAAGAAGAGATGAGTCACTAGAATTAAGGCTGTTTCTTGGAGATAGAGTTCGTCTCCCAAATCAACATGAATCGATCTACTAAGAGGTCTACGAACATAGTGTCTTAACACACGAGTCTATCTCTAAGTTTCAATCAATCTCTCTGCATCACACTCTCTTCAAACTTCGAACTCGTCAACATAACTGCCATCCGCTGACTAGAACAACTGAACGATCATCTGTGTCCCAACGTCGCTACCAGTCTCTCTACAACGCTTCACACAAATTTAAATACCGAATCGGCTAAGTGATGTATGCAAACCACGCATAAGGGCCTAGACCTTGGCAGACCTCGACATCCGCCACGAGGCCCGCGCCTGTCTTGGTGCACGGGAATGCCCGGGTCCGCGCCGGTGTTGCCGTGCGACCCGAGTCGTCCTGGCGGCACAAGAGGAGAGAGATGCGTCACTAGAATTAAGGCTGTTTTTTGGAGATGGAGTTCGTCTCCCAATTCAACATGAATCAATCTACTAAGAGGTCTACGAACGTAGTTTCTCAACGCACGAGTCTATTTCTAAGTCTTAATCAATCTCTCCATATCACATTCTCCTCAAGCTTCGAACTCCTCAACATAACTGCCATCCGCTGACTACAATAACTGAACGACCATCTGTGTCCCAACATTGCTACCAGTCTCTCTGCAATGCTTCACACAAATTCAAATACCAAATCGGCTAAGTGACGCACGCAAACCGCGCATAAGGGCCTAGACCCGGGTAAACCTCGACATCCGGCATGTCATCCGCCGCAAGGCCCGCGCCTGTCTTAGCATACAGGAATACCCGGATCTGCACTGGCGTCGCCGTCCGACCTGAGTCGTCCTGGCGCCGCTAGGCAGTCCAGGACAACTGCCTTAGTGCTAGCCCTATACTGTGGGCCTATAGTCACGCCGACTGTTACGGTAATTTCTTTTTGGACACCATTAACTTGCCAGTGGCATCAACGTTTCACTAAAATTAGAATTTAGAATGATAAAACGTGCGCTCTAGCGTGCGCGCTGATAGTGTTACTGATTAGCTCAATTAAGAACCACTTGGCCCGCGTGGGGCGATAAAATAAATGAAAGAGAGAAACGTCTACCGTTGGTGAAAAGTTAATGCATGCATACCTAGCTGCTGAGCTAGATGCATACTCGGGCAAAATTGACGGTAATACTATGTTGGTACTAGTATTGGCAATAATTTGAATATTAAAAAGTTATTATAAAACGGTATGGTCCTGGGTATAGTCGAGAAACCCGTGACAGCTGATCACCACTCTCCCCATTTTGCGTAAATATGACCAATTTTGTCGAAATGCCGATTTGCAACGTTCATTCCCGGTCTCCAATCCTTGTATGCTGGGTCGTTGTATGGGTCAAATTCTTCGTTCCACTTTATTCTTGCTTGTCCTGCACACACACATACACACACATTCACACGCAGACACTCACACACACCGACACACGCACATTCACATTCACACATATTCACACACAGACACTCACACACACCGACACACGCACACGCACGAATGCACTCACTCTCTCATTGGAACACAGACACACACACGCGCGCGCACAGAC
Organism: Chromera velia; assembly: GCA_018398765.1. Lineage (NCBI taxonomy): Eukaryota > Chromeraceae > Chromera > Chromera velia. The sequence continues at coordinate 18,346 of JAHBMJ010000932.1, read as the reverse complement.
ATACACAGAGCGCCCCCCCCCCGGCGCGCGCGCGCGCGCGCGAGAGAGAGAGAGAGAGAGAGAGAGAGAGAGAGAAAGAAAGAAAGAAAGAAAGAAAGAAAAAAAAAAAGAAAGAAAGAAAGAAAGAAACAAAGAAAGAAAGAAAGAAAAGAAGGAAGGAAGAAATGAAGGAAGGAAGGACGGAAGAAAGGAAGGAAGAAAGAAAAGAAGGAAGGAAGAAATGAAGGAAGGAAGGAAGGAAGGAAGAAAGAAAAGAAAAAAAAAAAAAAAAGAAAGAAAGAAAGAAAGAAACAAAGAAAGAAAGAAAGAAAGAAAAGAAGGAAGGAAGAAATGAAGGAAGGAAGGACGGAAGAAAGGAAGAAAGAAAAGAAGGAAGGAAGAAATGAAGGAAGGAAGGAAGGAAGGAAGGAAGAAAGAAAAGAAAGAAAGAAAGAAAGAAAGAAAAAGTGACGAGAGGAAGCACACAACACGGCCACCCAGGGTTCGTGAAAAAGGACATTCCTTTTGCAGAAGGGAAGACAGACAATGCCCTACGTTTTTGAGACAAAAGATCCAACAAAGACGGAACAAAACCCGTAATGTGATTCGGTCGGCCCTTTCGTCGACGCAAAAAAAAAAGACTCAAAGAGAAACAACCCATAGGGCAGTAGAAGTAGAAGAGGACAGGGAAGTAACGGGGTGAACAGCAAAGCGACAAAGAGATGCTTCGTTATCCAATCCAATAGCACGTCGTACACTTCCCAGACGCACGTACACGCTCGCAACAGACTCACGGACGGACGCAGCAGTGGAACGATTTCAGAAGAGAATTCAGAGATGAGACAGAAAGAAATGAAAAAGACATGAGAAGAGTGCGGCCGGACGAACCCAGAGAGCTAGGATGAAGAAGAGAGGATGGATGGAAAAGAAAGAGACAACAGAGGGGCCTCGGCAAATAGACAGACAATGAACAGACAGACGTGGTTGAAGCGCGAGGTAAAGGAGACGGGGAATGAAAATAGAAGGTATGTTCTCGGACAAACAAGCTGAAAGAAACAAGAAAACGCACAAGCAGAAACAAAGAGAAGGAGAAAGCCCAAAGACGCCACACTTGCAGGGATCCATCAAGCATCTGAACAAATATCAGGACTGACGAGGCATCTATCGTGCTTCTTTTCCTTCTTACTCCTCCTTCCTTCACTCTCTTCAACCTTCTTCTGTGTTTTCCGACTTACTGATTTTTTGAATACGTCTTTTCCTCTTGTACGCCCTGTAGCAAAGAAATTTAAAAGACATGCACATAGAGGTGGAATGAACGAATACAGATGTGAAATAGACGAATTACAGAGGCTTCTTCAAATTTGCATGCTGTCAGGCTGACTGACTGACTTTCGAACACGTCCTTCTTATAAGCCTTCGTCATCCAGTGGAGGGGCCAGGAGACGATGAGCAGGCAGACCCCAATGACAGCAATTCTCCATTGCATCATGTGGTAGTGGGTCGTGCCCTTATACGCCTCCCAAGCTATGCGATTGCGTATCATCAGCCTGCAGTGCGCAGGCACAAAGACAAATACACCTGCTCTCTCTCTCTCTACCTACCTATCCATGCATCTCTCTTTCTGACTGACTCATGCACTACCTAACTCACACACTCACTCACACACACGCACCCGCCCTCCCTCCCTCAAAGACTCTTGCTTTTGCGCAAACACTGTTGGCAGTAGGGGGGAAGGAGAGAGACAGAAAGAAAATGAGACAGGGAGGAGACCGGCAGGCAGAGAAAGAGAAACGCACAGAGGGACGGAGAAATCGACAGGGAAAAACAGAAAAAAGAGAGAGGCTAACAGAGAAAGAGCAGGAGAGAAAGAGAAAGAAGGGAGAGAAGCAAGAAAGGGAAGCAAGAAATGAGAAAAAGGACGGAAGGAAGGAAGGAAGGAAGGAAGGAAGGGAGGAGGGAGGGAGGAAGGGAGGGAGCGAGGGAGGGAGTGAGGGGGGGGGAGAGAGAGAGAGAGAGAGAGAGAGAGAGAGAAAGACGGACAGAGACCGACAGAGGGGGTGCCAGGGGGACATAGACGGTATGGTACTGTATTACTTTATTTTCCTTGCACAAGCAGACAAACCATGTGTTTCTTTCTCTCCCATCTCTTCTTCTGTTGACATGCAGAGCAAGCAAGGTAGGCACTAACGAGCGAACAAAAGAAGATCGACAGGGTGGGTAACTCAGACAAGATTGGTGGAGGGCCGAAATGTTTAGATTTGAACACGAAAGTGAAAGTATAGGAAAGGCCAACGAACCACTTCCCGTATCCAATCGGGTCCTTCAACACCGGCGGCCTCGGGGGAAGTTGCGCCCACAGTGCCTTCACATTCTCCTCAGTCTGGCCTCCCACCGCTTGTGCACCTGGACGAAACACCTCAGCACTCCCGAAAGAAAACAGAGACTTCGAAAAGTCTCTTTCTATCTCAAAGGCCTTCGGTCTCACAATGGGCCAAGTTGGAGGACCGACGCCCGGATCTATGTTCTGATACTCATCCTCCTGTTGGTTGCCTTTTGGCGCTGCTCTGCCTTGATCTGCTTCCGTTGCGGCTTTCCCCTTTTCGGCTGAAGTTCCTTCCCCTTCTTTGTGCCCCTCTCCTAGTTGCTGCTGTAACCGAAAAGAAGAAGATGACAACAAACGCGCACTTCCGATGCGTCGTGGAGGACGCAAGAGGGGACTACGAAAGGAGACGGCAGAGCTTTGAAGGAGCGGATGGAGAAGAGGAAATCTTTCTTGCAGAAGACTCACTGAGACACCCAACCCCCCCCTACCCCCTCCTCTTAGCTTCAGAGCAGCAGAGGTTCGGAACATCCCCATGGGGCACTTCCTGTTGGTGGCTCGTTCTCTCTGCCCGGATTTAGAAGCCAACGCCGTCTACAAGACTCAGTCGATCACTTCTTGGGAGAAGAAAAGGACACAATTCTGAAGCTCACAGAGTCCTGTACAAACTTCATCATGCACCCTGCACTTGCACAGTATGTGCACCTTGGGTTGGTTGTCTGGCTGAGCTACCCAAAGTGAAAGGAGGGCCAATTAATGAGAGCGGGCAGTTCACTGGTCTTGCATCCAATCGCGCGTGTCATTAATAACGCGTCTCGATCGCACCAGCTATAGCATGCACCTTTTTTTTTTCGTTCGAGGAACCGAATCATCAATCTTGTGGGCCCCCCAACCCGACGCTCAATATCACCATACCTTCTCGGCCCCTCGGGCTAAGATCAAGTGTAGTATCTGTTCTTATCAGTGTGACAGCTGATATGGGTCCATCCAGACCCACTTTATCACAACAATTTTTCTCGGGGAGGTAGTTTTGTAAGCTTGCTTGCACTCTACTTCACGCATAGCTGTCCGCTTACACTTTCGGTCATGTTGTGCACTCATGAGGTTTCAAGCTAACAACAACAAAAACATAAAAAAATATAGTGAATTTCTTAAAAAATTCTAAAAAATTCTTAGTATAAATTATTAATGAAATAACATAAAATAATGTTAAATAAAATACAATAAGATAAGAGCGAGCATAAAAGAACAGAAGATTAATGACGGCGTTTCTTTAGATGTTAATTTCAATATCTATGTGAATCTTTATTCAGTCTTATCCAGTCTAATCCAGTCCACACTAGGAATCACACAAGTACACACAAGAATTAAACCTATGAGAATCTCATTCATATACTTACTTATTTTACTTTACTTAATTGTAGTTAAGCCTAGGGTCTCCAAAACCAGAGACAAATGGCAACTCATGCATGCAGTTGTAAACAAAAGGAGCATGCCGTCACAGCTTAGCCTGCTTCCACATAAATATGAACAACCACAACCGTCCACAGCCTAGGCCGGAGCTAAAGGCTGAACAACCACACAAAGCGTACATGCACTCATTTGAAACAAGCTTCGATCAGTGAGATTATAACTTAATTCGGAAAACTTACATTAGTGCTAGGAAAAGGTTCAAGGTTCAAGGTTCAAGGTTCACTTCGAAGTAATGAACCTGAATCAGGTTCAAAAACAGGTTCAAAAACAAGTTCAATTTTAATTAATAGAAACCTCATTTTTTTGTATTATTTTATGCCTTTAAATTAGGCTTTAATGCATTTTTAGAACGTTTTATTATAGAATCTATGCCTTAGTAGTGTTTTTAAATAGTTTAAATCAATATTTACGCTCATATTAGGTGCTAGTCTCAAGTTATTCACTGTTTATAGTCAAAAATTAGTAATCAAAAAAGCCTAAAAAAATTAGAAAATGCCATAATTAAATTTATATGATCGTATCAATCATAATAATTTAGTCAACATAATTAAGACCATCATAGCGTTTCTTTCTTTCTTCATCTGCTCACCGGTTGCCCCGCGGCCCCCGCTCTCCCCCTCTCTCTCCGTGTACCGCCGCCTCTTTGACCTGCTGCTCCCGGCCCGGCGTGTTGCCCCCCCCCCTGGGCCCCTGCTCCCCCCCATGGCCCCCACCACTCCCAGCTATGGCGGATGGCACCCAAACATCTGGGTTTGCATTTGTTCCAACCTTTTGCCACACAAAATCGGATTGAAACTCTGTTTTCGAATACTCATCAGTGCACACGATCATGTGAATTGGCAATATTGTGTCATCGGAAGCAAGCAAGCAAAAGCAAACAGAGGGACTACTGCCGGCACGAGTTTGAAGCAGCCCCTCCAAAAAGACATTGTCAATTACACTGTTGTGCAAACTGTTGTCAAACAAACTCTATACTTCCTCATTCCTTCAGTGGAGACTGTCCGTTTTGATGCGGGGCCTTGCAAGTGGAAAACTTGTTAAGTCACATGTACTTCTTCACTTCTGCAACCGTCAGCATGAGTTTTCATGCTGACATATGATGCTAACATATGCCGACATGCATCTATCCGACATAATAGATTGAACCGGCTGGGGACAGTTGCTGTGCGCGCGGCTCCGGCTCCTTATTTCACCTATATCAGCCGCGGGCGGCGCGGGCCTGGCCGGCCTTGTACCAGTGGCCACGCGTCTGGCCTCCAAAACAGGTTCAAAACAGGTTCAACAGGTTCAACAGGTTCAAAACAGGTTCAACAGGTTCACTTTTTCAGATTTGAACCTTTTCTCAATGAACCTTTTCCCAGCCCTAACTTACGTATAGTTGTATGCAAGTATAAGAATCAAATAAAACAGTTTCTATCTCTACGTACATAAATTTTTGTTCAATCCTCTCCAGAATCACACTGGCACAAGAATTAAACAATAACATGAGAATCTCATTCATGTGGGGCCTAGGCGGGCCTAGGTCGAAGGATCGAATCTATGCATAAAATTCTAGATTGGCCAGATCCTATACGGCTCGCCGGTTTTAACCCCATACATTACCATACATCATCATCATCATCATCATCATAACTTATATGTACTTGCATATAGTTGCATGCAAATATAGAAATCAAATAAAACAGTTTCTATCTTTATGTGAATCTTTCTCCAGTCCTGTCCAGCAACACATAAGAATTAAACAGATGAGAATCACATTCATGACAGTGGTGACATCATAACTTGCGTGTATATGCGTGTACTTGCATGTACTTGCATGTAAGCATAGAAATCAGACGAAAAAGTTTCTTACATCTTACATAAGAGGTTCATTACTCAGACTGCATGCCTGCTGCCTCCTTGAATGCCCGTTCAATAAGAAAATTTTCTTCTTTGAAATGATTTGCATCATACTCCTCTCTCAATTTTTTCAATTCTTCTAAGAGCCATCCCTTCGAGCTTTGAATGGGACCCCCCTCTGCATTTCTTTCAACTCCACGTGTACCTCCTCCTTCATACCCTTTCTGCAACTGTCGATACCGTCTCTGCAGGTGTCGGATTTTTCCTAAGTACCTCCACTGTCTCGACCTATCTGAGTCAAACATCTTTCCATCAGAGCATCCGAATTGCACACAGAGATCCCAACGGTCTAGCAAGGCATCCCCAGCCCCCCTCACCTGATCATATCCCCTCAGCCACACCGGGGGGAGCTTCTCCTGAACCTCCTCATGTCCACTCTCAGACTGCCTGTCCGAATTCGCGTCCGACAACCCCCCCGACACACTTCCGACTCTTCGCACTTCAAATGAAGAACGGGCCGCCCTCCCCTCAGACTCAGACTCTCCTCCCTTGCCAGGAAGAATGGGCGCAGCTCCGGTGCCCCCCCCCAAGTTTCTCCCTCTCCCCCCTTCTTTTCCTCTCCCCTCCTGCCCCTCCCGTCCTCCGAACAACGGCTTCATCGGATGCATCCTTGCATCTGCCTCCAGTCGCAACATCACACCCTCAGGCTCAATCAACCCCCCCAGGGTCTCTGCGGGCCCTGTGAAAGTTGGCAGAGACACGTCAGAGGAGTTCGACGTCACTCTACTAATTTCAACGTCGGAATGCCCCTGTACCACCCTTCTATTCATTCCGAGGGCCGCTGCTGCCTCTGGCGGCACGATGCCGGACAGATCTAGGCCGCTGTGGAAGGCAAGGAAGGAGACGGGGACCTGGAAGGCTTTTGCTCCATCTTTTGGTGCCTGGAGAAGATTTCTGTTGGGGGTCACGAAGGCTGACATAAGAGTGCCACTGGGTCCATTTGCGGAACCCCCTTCCCCCATCTGATTTGAAGGGGAGACGGAAGGGAGGGCCCCCGTCTCTCCTTCTGGCCCCGGAAAGTTTACAGAACTCGGGTCGGGACCAAAAAGAGACCCCCTGTGCAATAGTGGTCGGGTTGGGGTCTGGTGGGGAGACTCGGACTCCGTCTCCTCCGTCTGTTTTGCTTTCTTCGGACTGCGACAGAAAATAATTTTGAACAGGTGTGTGGGAACAGCGACTGACTGAGGGCCTATCACATCATACGATACTTCCTTCGTCTGTCTGTCGCTCCCTTTTGATGGGGGTAGTGAGAGGGGGGCGAGGGGAGGGGCCGGGGATCCCTCTTGCTCTTCTTCGCGTTGCCTTTTCGGGGGTTGGGGAAGGAAGAGGGGCCCTGATAAGACGAAGACTTCATCGAAGTGCCTGGTCAGATTTTGGGCAAATCGCTCTAACATCAACCAGTCACTTCCATTGTTTGCCATATCTTGGGGCAGACAGTTTCCACTGAGTGAGAACGTCTCAGCAAGCGTCTTCTGTGTGTTCTTATGCGAACTTGCGGTCGCCATGTGTCCCCTGCTGTACCCGGAATTCCAATAGTCCGTATGACGGGCATTCCAGAAAAATGGGACGGTTGGGTCTGAAAAAAAACGCACGCCGTCTCTACTGGCCTCTCCACTCAAGGTCTCTTGTGTGACCTTTTCAGCGACCCAGTTGGGGATTCGGAGACGGAAATTGACAGACGACATGTAGCCATCTCGAACCCGCAAATTCTCATAGGAAGGCAACCGACTGTGCGGATAATGAGCCAATGCCCAATTGGCACTCGGAAAAAAACCTCCGTTCCCCTCTTCATCCCGTCTCTGCACTTCATTTGAGTCTGGAGGGGACAGAAGACTTCTCTGAAACAAGGTAGGGGAAAACCCCCCTGTCCCAAGGGAATCACTTTCCCGCCCTGCCTCTGCGTAGACGGTACGTCTCTTTTGTGTCAGGGGGAAAAATGCCAGCGCACAGAGAAGACCGCTCGATGCTGCGAGACACTGCACGTGTTCCGATGCTCGCCCAAAGAAGAAAAAGAATTTCACTCTGGATGCCATCAGTGGAGAGCCATATAGGAAGAGATCAAAGGATCGATCGAATCGTCTGACAGTGAAAGTCCTTTAGTATCAAACAACCCCCAGTTCCATCAGTGTCGGAGAACGTTTCAATACATGCGAATACACACACACGACCGGAAGGCATGTGACGCGAATTTACACAAAAGAAGAAGTCGCCGAGATTCTCCTCCAAAAATCTCTGAACTTCTCACATGTATACCTCTCAGAATCTCTCAGATCCTCAGACTCCGGCCATACTCCGTCCGCATCTCTAAGACCGACTGGCATCGACTGGCATGAATGTCAGACTCAGTGCATGCATATGTCGACTGGCCTCGACATGGCACTGTATACATGCATTTTTTTTTGGTGACAATTTTTATAGCCCGTTTGTGTCAGTCCGACTCAGTCGGATCGAGTGCTGCATGTGAAGCGCGCGCCCGAGCGACATCTAACTGTATGTATGTATATAATGCAGGATGCCACTTCCACAGGCTCCAGTGGCATGCCGGGCAGCCGGGGCCCAGTAAAAAATCGTCTAGACTAAACCCATGCAGGCTCTAAAAAGAAACGTCGCACAAAAAGACTGTCTGAACGATGATGCGGCATACATGCATATAGCAAAACCCTCAATCATCAATTCGTCGATGAAAGTGGAAAGACCATCATGCAAACAAAAAAAAAGATAAAAATAAAACGGCTAGAAGTAGTTGTTATTTAAGTAAAAAAGATGAAAGTGGAAAGAAGTTCAATGTCTGCGTGTCTACCTTCATATAGGACTTCTGGTGTGTTCATATGTGTTCTTTCAGTATTCCACGATCGACGGTACCATCGACCATTTAAAACAATTTTTAACAATTTTGACTATATATCAAAAAATAAATTATTTGAACTTTGAAAGTTCTTAAAAGAAAAGTATCCAAAATTTGGTAAACTATGCAAAGTTGTACTTAAATTTTAACTTAAATTAATAAATTCATATATTTTTTTCATTTCTATATACAGTTTTATATGTTCAGCCGTAAATAAGCGTAAGTCCATTCGGTTTTTCTGTTAAATTCCCACCTAGGAAGAATTTTATAGAAACGTTAACTCACAATGTATTAAATGCTATAGTGAACATATTGAAAATTCTGCTAGAAATTCCATGTAAGGAAGTCTTTATTGTTTTTTAATTATTATAAACTCCATCCCCCCAATGATTCTCGTTTTCAAATTTTAGGAAGGCAAAAACATTTTATTTGGTCCAGGAAAAGCCAGCATCCAAGCATATGAAAACAGAAAAGAAAACCAGAAAAATAAAACTGGAGCAGACGTCATATACGCAGACAGACAAGAAAGATGAAGACTGAAAGGTCTTTATGTGAGGAGACAAGGAAGATGAAAGTGAAGCGGACCTTCTGCAAGCAGACGGGCTAGCAGATAGGAAAAATTGATGAAACTGGAGAGGCCGTCATATACGCAGGCAGGAAAGATGGGAGCACCGAGACCCATCATGCAAGCAGACAAGACGGACGAAAGTGGAGGAAAGTGGAAAGTCATCGTGCATGCACACTGTCAGGAAAGATGGAACCTGAAAAGATGTCTCACAAACCGACAGGAACCATGGAAGCGGAAAATCTTTCATGCAAGGCGACAGAAAAGATTCATGAAACTGGAGAGGCCCTTAACACGCAGGCAGGAAAGATGGAAGCTAGTGGAAAGTGGTCATGCAAGCCGGCAAGACAGACAAAAGTGGGGAGTCGGCATGCAAGCAAACAGCGAAGGTGGAAGCTGAGAACATGTCATGCAAACTGGCAGGAAACATGGAAGCAAAGACGCTTTCATGCAAGTCGACATCATGCAGGAAAAACGCAAGTAGAGAGGTGGTCAAACACGCCGGCAGGAAAATTAAGATGGAAGCGCGGAAAGCCGTCATGCAAGCAAACACGACAGAAGAAAGCAGAGACCTACGAGGCAAGCAAAAAGGAAAGATGGGAATATGAAAGTGGAGAGGTCGTCATGCAAACAGACAGAAAGATGAGAGTGGAGAGGCCGTCGTGCAAACAGACAGAAAGATGGAAGTGGAGAGGCCTTCGTATAAACAGACAGAAAGATGGGAGTGGAGAGGCCGTCATGCAAACAGACAGAAAGATGGAAGTGGAGAGGCCGTCATGCAAACAGACAGAAAGATGGGAGTGGAAAGGCCGCCATGCAAACAGATAGAAAGATGGAAGTGGAGAGGCCGTCATGCAAACAGACAGAACGATGAACGTGGAGAGGCCGTCATGCAAACAAACAGAATGATGAACGTGGAGAAGCCGTCATGCAAACAGACAGAACGATGAAAGTGAAGAGGCCGTCATGCAAACAGACAGAAAGATCGAAGTTGAGAGGCTGTCATGCAAACAGAGAGAAAGAAAGATGGAAGTGGAGAGGCTGTCATGCAAACAGAGAGAAAGATAAAAGTAGAGAGAAGTTCAACGTCTGCGTGTCTATCTTCATATACGAATTCTGGCTTGAAGATTCGATTCTCCCGACACGCGTCCAGAAAAATGCTTGATTGAACTGTGCAGAGTACACTCATTCTCTAGACTCATTCTCGTAGGAAGGTCAGTTAAAAAGCTGCTGCTTAGCTGCATGCACAGACGCAAGATTGACTGCAAATTCGAACTTACTGGTGGGCCTGTTACCTCCATCTGGTCCAGATATACAGGAGAATTTGCAGCTACGTCTATCCAATACTATGCAGTTCTTTTTTATCATCGAAGATCGTAGCTAGCTTATGCTTGCAGGTCAGTCTGACTCATGCAGTCATTTCTTACGGATCACATGCAGTGCGGCCCCGATGTTTACGCTTAAATACGCCTGAGGGGCACGTTTGGGCTTTTTTCGCGGTCAAGTTCAGTTTCACGGGGGACTCGCACGGAGCTGTTGCATTGCATGACGGATGGGTGTCGAAGTCGGGCAACTTTGCGCGAGACCCCTTGAGCCAGGTTGCAGGGGTATACAGATCTAGACAAGAACCGAGGCCCTGGGCCCCGGCATCCCGTGTGTGCAGAACTTTTGTCAAAGTTGCGAAAGGGTTGGCGCCGCCACGGGGTGCGGCCGGGTGTCGGCCGCGTGGCCACCTTTCTAGACATCCGCCGCCCTCACATAAAGTCACATGCATGCAGAAATAATACGTACACTGCTATACATGGCCTGTACAATCGATATGTTAAGTAGAATCAATACAGTCAATGACCTGCAAGATAGAGTCGGCAGGAGATACTACGTGAACTGACAAGACTGTGTGTGGTAGGAAGTAAGGAAACGACCTGTATTGTGTTGCAATGATAAGTAGATGTGTAGTGTTGTATGAGTATATGTGACTAGATTTAGTGAATGAAGATTGTGGTTAGAGGCGCCGCTCAGCCCCTACCTGCCAAACCTTTTGGTGGTACTCACGGCGTCAGGCTCATCCGTTCCTTCAGTTGTCAGACAGTCTGTGATTGCTTGAGCCACTGCAGCAAGGGGGAGCAGAGAGTTTAGCTTCTGGTTGCCTTTTACCTTCATGATGTCAAATTGAGTGAATTGCATGCATACATGTATTCCACGGAAGAGACTGGAAAAGGTAAAGTGGGCATGCAGAGAAGTAAGGAGCTAAAGAGAAGCACTAGGGTGCAACACTCCAGGATGGTTACTATTTTTTTTTAGTGATTTTAGTACCCCTCCCCCTATATATCGATCACCTAGCACTTTAAAAGTGGTGTCAATCGATTGTTTAGCTTAAGTTACTTCTAAAAACATCTCAAAAAGGTTGAAACACTTTATGGTTTAAACATTTGGTTTTTGAACAATTGTATGATTTTGATGTGTCACTGAATTCAATATTTGATAAAAAGGCCTCTAAGCAAGTAATCCGTAACTATTTTTGACCCCTGATAAAGTGAGTAACCATCCACTGTAAGGTCTTTAAACATGTTTTAAACAAGTTTTAAATACTTTTAAAGATGAACTTTGAATGATGGTTAATGACTCAAAATGACCTCTAACTGAGTAACCCATAACATCACGAAGCGATATATATTTAACCCCTGTAACCTTTAATAAAACAAATAACTCACACCAAAATTTTATGTTTTTTCGAAGTAACTCGTCAAGCTACACCTGAAAAATATTTGGTTACTAAAAAACCAAATAAAATTTTTACTTTTTTTCGTTATATCAGCTCCAAACGGCTCCAAAATCTAGTATATATACCAGAAGTGCTGCCCCATAGGAGAAGCAAGAGACCCAATGAGAACCGGAAGCCTTCGGAGATGAGAGAATGGATGGTGGGATACAAAATCGACCGGTTGTCTGTGTTCAGAACTTGGGGGAGAGCACACGATGCCAAGGAGACGGAGAGCAGCGGGTGCAGGCCTGAGGAGGCTACATTTTACTAATCGTTAAAAACCGAAGGCAGGAACTGGCGGGCGATTGGGTTGGAGTCATGTATAGCCATTGAAGGGGCTCATGAAGACAGGGATGATGGAGCAAAGTGGGTCTGAAAAAAGCAAGGCGGGCAGGGAGTGAATGCAGGGACTCCTTAATTATGGGCCAGGTGGAGGAGAAACAAGGGACATGAAGAGGTCTGCCCTGCAGTTATAAAGTACCTGGGCGACTGAAACCTCTCATGGCCAGCAAAGACTTCGACAGACTCGCGTAGAAAGCTTATAGATGGAGAAAGAGATAGAGAGAGATAGAAAAAGAAGCAAAGAGAACGGGGTAGAAGAGAGAACTGAGTGCATCAGATGAGGGGGACGCAAAAGGGTTAGCGCCGCCACAGGGTGTGGCCGGGCGTCAGCCACGTGGCCACCTTTCTAGACATCCACCACCCTCACATAAAGTCACATGCATACAAAAATAATACGTACACGGCTATATACGGCCTGTACAATCGGTATGTTAAGTGGAATCAATACAGTCAATGACCTGCAAGATAGAGTCGGCAGGAGATGCTGTATGAACCGACAAAACTGTATATGATAGGAAGTAAGGAAACGACCTACATTGTGTTGCAATGATGAGTAGATGTGTGGTATTGTGTGAGTATATGTGACTAGATTTAGCGAATGAAGATTGTGGTTGGAGGGGCCGCTCAGCCCCCACCTGCCAAACCTTTCGGTAAAGTTGCGTAATACGGGATACACCAAACCAGTTGGGTAAGTGCCTTGGGGGGCCATTTAGGAGGACCCGGTCGGCCAACTTGATTGATGTAAAGCATCATTGAGGGATCGACTTGGGCATGTCTTACCTGTATAAAGTGGTAGGGGCTATGACAACATGCGTACAATATGCTTTTCAGGACCGTGCACATACAACTCCGTGCAAGTTACTTCAGGGGCATGTATCATGAGGAGCGAAGTAATTATAATGTGATCCCTGCTCCGTATGGCTTGCTTGAGGGGCATATTCTGAAATTTGGGCAACACCGTGATGGACGGACAGAGACAGAACCGAACCCCCCCCTCCAAAAATAAAAAAATGCGTTATACAGATCCGTGTGATCTCAGGGCTTCTCGGCTGATCTCAGCAGAGCTGAGCTGCCCGACGAGGTGACACAAGATATACCCAACCAGTTGGGTGAGTGCCTCGGGAGGCCATTTAGGGGGTCCGCTCATATTTGATTAGTGCACACCATCGGAGGCTTAGGCATATCTTATATGCTGCCATGGGGTGGAGGCCACGGCAACACGCGTGAAGTATATGTTTTTTGGGACTGCGCGCATCGTATGTGCAACTCCATGCGAGTTATACTTGAGGGGCATGCATGCGTAAAGTAAGTAAGGCACGCGCGATCGCGGCTCCATGCGAGTTGCTTGAGGGGCATATTTTGGAACTCGGGCGACACTGACCGACCGTGACAGAGACAGAACCAATCCCCCCCCTCCAAAATGAGTGTGTGCGATCCCAGGGCCTCTCGGCTGTCAGTGATCTCAGCAGAGCTAAGCTGCGCCCCGAGGCGACTGCTCATACTGCATGGCCTCATTCTTACATTAATTGCTTTTATCTCACTGCCTGCTCTCAATGCCTCTCAGAGGCTCATTCGTTTGCTTTATTCCACTGCACTCCATTCTCTCCTTCCCGCCTGCCTCTGTCATTGCACGCGATCCTCGTTATCTGCATGCATCCTGCAGCTTTCCGACTGCCCAAAATTGTGCGTTCATGCTAGCTCACTGCGCTGATATGTTCACTCATGAAGGTCTGCTGCTCGCATTCGATATTATTCGCCACGTATATATATATACTTATTACCATTCGATCTCTGAGTCACAATGATCGCTTTCACCGCATGCTTTGAATTCGCATAACAATCCACTGCCCTGCTTATTTCGTTTCACTGTTTACATTACACCTTTGTATGCTATATCTCTCCCACTGTCATCTAAGTTGCCTCTTCACCCAGCCTTTCGCGCTTATGTCAGCTCTCATTAAATCTCAGTGCCCACAGCTGACTCTCTCGTTATCTCAACGTCTTCTCAGTTCAGTGCTCTGATTTCAATGCATGGCCTCTTCCCACTTTACTCTAAGACTTTTCTGTGTTTGGTTTTCGATTTTTCCTACCCACAGCCATCATCTGATTGCTCTTATGCCCCAGCTATCACCCGGCGTAGACAGGTGGGCATGGCATTGCAGACAGGTACGCAGGCAGGCAAACAGGCAGATATCCTAAAGGGCAGAATAGGCAGACCAGCAAAATGAGAGAATAACACTGGCAGAATAGCAGGAAGACAGAGAGACATGCAAAGACACAGACGTACATAGTTAGGCAGGCTGGCAGGCAGGCAGGTAGGCAAATAGGCAAATATTCTAAACGGCAGAATAGGCAGATAGGCAAAATGAGAGAATGACACTGGCAGAATAGTAGGAAGGCAGAGAGACATGCAAAGATGCAGACGTACATAGTTAGGCAGGCTGGCAGGCAAACAGGCAGACAGACAGATAGGCAGGCACACAGGCTACTCTCTTGGTGACCCTGTTTACTCATATCTCATCTCTTCACTTAATTGCATTTCACTTCTCTTATCTTGCCTCTTTCATGCCATTTCTCTCAATTCTGACCTCTTAATATCCGACCTCTCAGCTGTACACATCTCCATATGCCATCTCACAAACAAACGGTGAGATTCAGAGGTCGCAATCCGACTGCATGTGTTTCCGTCTTGACGTTTCCTTCCGGCACGATTGAGCGTGTTCCAACCTACCTGCCTATTGGCTCTCGTACGAAGGTATGCCTTCTTGTGTGCCTGACCGCATTCCTAATTTGGTCTTGAAGTTCTTTTCTGAGTGTACTTAAAGTTCTGCCTCCCTACCTGTTTGACTGCTTTCTCATCATCCCAGGTACCCATTTTGTCTGCCTGACTACCTCCCAAATTTCGCATGCCGGGGGCGAGTAGGGTGCTTTTTGCCCGCCTAAAGCGGCGTATTTCCATAAAAAACTCATTCTCATAATTGGTAAGGAGTTAGAAGCTGAAACTTTGTGTAAGAAGACGTTGTAACGATAGAAAAAGAACTATGGAACAGATTTTTTATATCATTTTTAGAAATATAGGCTGCCATACAAATTTTTTGATTTTAAGGCCATTTTTTAACGGTTTTGAATAGTAAAAAATACAATATAGAACTTACAAAATTTGTATGGCAGCCTATGTTTCTAGAAATAATATAAAAAATCTGTTCTATAGTTCTTTTTCTATCATTATAACATCTTTTTACATAAAGTTTCAGCTTCTAACTCTTTACCAATTATGAGAACAAGTTTCTTGCAGAAAAGCGCCGGTCTCCTATGCAGAGGGGGGGGCAAAAAGTTGAGATATAGGGTATCAGTCGTTCCGTCCGTGCACATGCAGGAAAGCCAAGCCGCGGGGCGGGCCGGGGGCAAGCTGTCGCGCGCGCCCTGGGCCGCAGGTGAATTCGATTAACCGCCGCGCACGCATTCGATTCAATGCTGCGCCGTACGAATTTCAGCTCCGTCAAAATCATTTAACTTTATTGATTACTTCAGGCAATATCTGTTGGACTCTGCGTATGCTCCAGACTCACAGACTTCCCATAAAGAGCTCTGAAGGAAGAAAGCCGCCACACCCGAGGGAAGGAGTTGAGACATAGGGTGTCAGTCGTTCTGTCCATGCACACGCAGGAAGGCTAAGCCATGGGGCGGGCCGGGGGCAAGCCATCGCGCGCGCCCTAGGCTGCAGGTGAATTCGATTAACCGCCGTGCGCGCATTCGATTCAGTGCCGCGCCGCACGAATTTCAGCTCCGTCGAAATCATTTGACTTCATTGATTACTTCAGGCAACATCTGTTGGACTCTGTGTATGCTCCAGACTTACAGACTTCCCATAAAGAGCTCTGAAAGAAGAAAGCCGTCACACCCACTACTCTACTCCATTACTCAAAAAGCATCCCACTCGCCCCCGGCATGCGTTTGATCTTTCTGTTTCCCCGTGTTCACTGCAAAGTTCTGACTGGACCGCCCTTCCCAAGCACTGCCTTTAAAAAATTGTTAGTCTGACAACCTTCTATATTTTGCTTTTCCGCTCTTCTATCTTTTCTCCCGTCGCCTCTTCTATCCTCTTTATCTGTTTTGTGTTTTTTTTTTTCTGTTACTGTTTTCTTCATTCTCTTCCCCCTTTTCGTTTCTCTCTCCGGACGTAGCTATTATCTTACCTGTTTTTTCATAACAGCGCCTGAAAGTTATTTCATAATAAGTTTTCTTGACTTGATTGTACTCGATCATCAACATTGACCGGCATTTATTGAACATTAAATTGCTTTTTGATACATGTTTTTCATGATGGTATTGCATGGTAAGTTTCCTTGACTTGATCATATACTTGATCCGTAAGTTGATCGTCAATATCGATCAGCACTTATTGCATTTATTACACAAAAATATAAACTCTTTTATAATTATAAGCTGTTTGAGGAGATTTAGGAAAATTTGTACCTGATTGTAAAAACTCTTTTGACCGATTATTGATGAGCTAATTAATTACTACATATTAGTATATAAAACATTGATCAAAAAATATCCTATAAAGAAGGTTACAGAATGTCTTTACCCATAAGTCTAAGGATTTTTAGAATATTCTATGATGTGCATAGGTGTTATTCGTCTTTAATTAATTTTGGTGACTTTAGTATACAGGTTATTTATTAGTATATCTATATTAAATATATATACATTTATCGACTGATTGATTGATTGAGTGAATGAGTGATTGATATATTTGGATATCATCAGTTTGGCAGGAAAGGATTTAGTAATCAGACCGTAGAATCAGCCTGTAATCTGTATGTTCATATGTCTTTTAACGTTTTCCTTCAGCCCGTCATAGTTTATATAGTTTGGCATAACACACTCACACGTCCTTAGTCACTTCTGCGCGCTTTGCGCGCACACTCACTTGTATCTATAAATTCCGAAATCAAAAATTGCATGCATCATGCATTGCATGCATGCATTTTTGATTCACACCGATATATAGGTCGTGCATGCATGCATGAGAAGATTTCTGTCGTCTATATAAGACAGCCGCATGCAGTGCTACAGCGAAGTGGTCCGAAAAAAAAGAAAGAGAAACGGCTGAGTCCACGGTCGAGAATCAAAAAGGGGCCGAAGCGTTGCATAAAGGTGACAGCTACCAGTCAAAATACCGAGTTCAGTAGCTTTTGTTAGACAAATTCCACCAGGAGTTCAAAAGGGCCTCTCTTTTTTCTTCTATTTGTGGTCTGATAGGGGGCCTGCGAAATAGAGAGCGAGTTTCGCTTTAGGATGCCGCGGATTTCCTCACTGCCTCTGCTGGTGCTTGTGCTGGCACCACATTTTGTCTCTACATACAAGTTGAGGGGACCCGCCCGACATGTACAGATACAGACACAGACAGAGCATGCGAGACCCCTGGAGGCCCCTCTATCTCTTCCTGCTGGGGCAGAGGGACTGGAGGATGCAGGAACGGGGGCCTCCTCTTCTCCTCCCTTTTACTCCTGGTTGCAGACGAAGGAAGAGTCGGCCGCCGCGCCGTCGCGCCGTGCTTGACGCGATCCTGGCCTTCGCAAGAGACATAAAAAAGAAACGTGAAGTCAGTCGAACCAATGTCCCGGCTGAATCCGAACAATCCAAAAAAAACAAAGCCATTCGGATGAACAGAAGCCGTGCATGGAAGGTGCACCAGTATCAATACACTATATAAAAAATACATAAATGTACATACATACATACAAACATTCTACAAGAAAGTGTATCTCTCTCGTTGATCATCGCTTGTGTTTGTCGCGGTGGCATTCAGAGTGGAAGAACGGAAAAGAGTCGCAGTGCGCGGCTCCCAGTCAGTTTTCTCTAAGCATGTAGAACCGAAGTTTTACAGGAAGACGATAATTGCTCAAGCGCAGGCCTCGGTCATTGCTTTTTGTCTGTCAGGGACGCACAAGTGTGTGTGTGTGTGTAGATTCATTGCTGACTGTTCTGACTGCTATCTGTATAACGTCGGAAGAAACGCACTGTCTGTCCTTAGGTCTGTCCGCCTGTCCGTCTGTGTTGACGAAAAAAAGGAGTATAGAATGTCTGTCTGTCTGCCTTTCTGTCTATCTATCCCTCCCTCCCTCCCTCCCTCCCTCCTCCCTCCCTCCCTCC
>JAHBMJ010000931.1:0-38562 GCA_018398765.1 Chromera velia | reverse complement strand
CCCTCCCTCCCTCCCTCCCCCCGGCCCTGCCTCTCTCTCTGTGTGTATGTGTGTGTGTGTGTGTGTGTGTGTGTGTGTCTTCTTATCCCCTTCCAACCCAAAATCATGCAATTATGAATGCCAAATCACAGCACATCCAGACATATGTCTGAACCGTGGTCCCTTCTCCCATGCACGGCTGATCTGATCCAACGCCTTATGGACTGACCCAGAAGTCTTCCGAGCTCGTGTTGCGAGAGCTTCTTTTCGTATTCTGGGTCGTCGCACAGGGGGAGGGGAGTTTTCTTATCGTACTTGGTCTCGTAGTCAAAAAAGCCTTCAGGAGCCGGTGATGGTTCTTCAAGGGCGATCGAGGCCCACTCGGAGTCTTTGAAGAAGTCAGAGCCGTGCAGAGCTTGAAGGGGAGTCACTCTCTTTTTCACATCGCGCTCAAGCAGTGAAGAGAGAAGAGAACAGAAGAACGGACACAGACGGTCATCCCTGAGTTTGGGGCTGTCCTGTACCAATCTCTTCTGGAGGGCTGTCTCGCTGCTATCGAGTCGCTCTGTGAGCTGACGGTGTTTGGCTTTGAAGTACGACAGCGGTCGCGCGGCTTCCCCGTCCTTTACGTACGCGCTCTCCAACAGCGCCTTTCCGGTTGCAAGCTCGTAAAAAACACATCCGAGACTGTAGCTGTCTGTTTTGAAGTCGTACTCGGCATCGCGGATCATTTCCGGACTGCAGTAGCCGAGCGAACCACAGTCAGAGCGCGATCGCTCTTTCATGAGCACCCTCCCCCCCTTTCCCACGAAGCGGCCCCCTTCGAGGTCGATCAGCCTCACCTCCTGGTCCTTCGCCGTCACTGTCATATTTTCAGGTTTCTGCACAAAAACTCACATGAGGTTGAGAGAGAGAAGCATGGTGGAAGAAAGGAGAGAGGAGAAAGAGGACTGACTGCATTGGATCTCAGGAACCGGACACGAAACGAAAACCAAGGAAAATCAGGTTCTCTTTCCCCGCATGCATCTGAAGCAGTGACCTCGGTCGGAAAATTGGTCCCAGCACGCTGTCTATTGAGTCAAAGAAAGTGCCGCAAAGCGACCGATTGCATCCTGACTGACCAGATCCCGATGAATCACACCGGCTGCGTGCATCTGTGCGAGAGCGTGCAGAGACTCCCCGCACATCTGTTGCAGCTTTCGGAGTTTCGAAGGACCCACTCGACGAATGAAGTCGTGCACGGTTTCTCCCCCGTCGTCCATGTCGACTCTCCTGCAGACATGTGAATTCAAAGAAATGGACGGGCTAAGAATGCATGGCAGCGGATGAATGGCAAAACAGAAGACCGAGCAACACAATGTCATGTAGAGGAAAAAGTGGCTGCAACCTGCGGAGATGTTCGCATGTCAGCGTGTGTCATTCATCCACAACAACAAGCTGTTAGTAATACTGCTTGCCCCTTGTATGCATTGCTGCTTCACAGATAGACGGGGAGCAAAGTAAGCAACAGTCAAGCACATATATACATGCAACACGCACACCATCTCTGATCTGCATGGGTTGACTTCTTTGCCAACGCCACTGACTGACATTTCGACGCATTTCGATCTGCCGGAAGTCTGGAACGTTATTGTAGGTTGGCACATCTTTGAGGGACTTGATTTCCGTAAATTCTTCTGCGGTCATCTCGCTCCCTCTCGCCAGGCCTTTGCGTTGCGTTTTGTGATACAGACGAACACCACGAAGCGCCGCTTGATCACCCCCTTGCACTTCTCGAGGTGCTTTGCTATTTTGATCTCCCTGAGGGAGAGTCTTGCCACTTTCCTCGACCGAAAGGGCTCCAACAGCTCTTTGATGACCAGCCCCCGTCGTTTTCGGTCTCTGAAAACGGTGCTTGACCCCCCTTCACCAATCTGCTTCTCAGTCCCTTTTCCCATTGAGGCGTGTCCGAAGTGTTGTTCACGGATAGGTCGACGTGACAGAGATAGATAATATATACCGGGTTCAATAGAATCGGTAAATGCGGGGGGGGGGGCTTACATAGAGGAGCGTGAACCGCACAGATTGCTTACTACACCTGGCTCCAGCCGCATCATTGTGGGAGTTCGACCTCTCCGACTCTTTCTCCCCTTTAAGCGCATGCAGATAACAATTAAGTCTGCATGTTCGCGCGAATTTTGCGCGCGATGCATGGACAATTTTGTGTGCATGCCAGGACAGTAGAAAAAAGGTGGAATGTCGCTATAGCGTCTGCAGGAGGGCTGGCGGCTGTACAGGCCCTAACAGGCCCCCGCGGAGGAGGGCGACCAGCTGTAGAATGATGATTGAGGTTTTTGTTATGGATGCCGCGTCCCCGTATATGAGGGGCGGATCTAGCCTATGTTACTTAAAACCTGTTGCTTTTTTATTCTCCCACTGCAATTATGCGAATGCACTTTCTTGCCCTCTTGATATGCTGGCTTGTATAATTAATCTTGATTTTGTTTCAAATATAATTCGAGTTCGAGGAAAGATGGTCAGACAGCATGAAAGTTTTCCTCAAGGGAGTCCTTGCTTTCCTGGTGGGGCCCGATTTTTTGCCGTGTGGAAAGAGTACTCTGTTGCATTGATGAGATCGAGGCCTTCATGGGGAGGGGAGAAATGGATGACAGGAAGATACATGGACGATAGAACGATTGTTTTTAGGTCTGACTGTGGCATGAGTAACATGCCAGATAACTCCATGATAGAAAAGTTACTTGAGGAAGACTTCTACAGTCCTGCATATGTTTTAGAGCATCAGAAGGGATCTACGGTGCTTGGTCTGCGTCTTTTCTCTTTACCGGAATCTCCTTCGATTTTGCTTTTTGCTGCTATTAATCCTAACCGTGATATTTTTCTTAATTTTTTTTGTGATTCTTTGTAGAGTGCGTTTGATGCATGCTTTCTCCTGTGTTCCTTCTGTTTCGGCCAAGAGGGGCCTAATATCCTCTTATCTTATCCGGACCCTTCTTTTTTGGAATGCACCTGCGGTTGTCCTGGTTGATGAACTTACTTTTCTATTTCTGGAGTTGTATATTTTGAGATGGCCTGTTTCGTTTTTACTTGATTTATTCATGTCTACAGTCTGTCGGGCTGGTGATGATGATCTTCGTTCTCTTTAGAAGACGCGTTTGTCTTTTTTTTATTTTGTTCTAAAATAATCTATATATGACTGATTTTCAACGTTACAACCTTTTGTTGTCGTTTGTTTCCACAAGTGTACCTGAGAACCGTCAGCGATAGACAAAAGACAGCGGTATGGATACGGAGGGGCGTCGCGCGCGGGACACTACGTGTATTCTCTAATCATACCTAAAATCTATCCATCGGCTTGCAAGGATCGACGTAATACTGCGATTAATTGGTATGCTGATTTTGAGCTAGTATTGATGTGTAGCTCGGCGTGCATGTGAAGCTTCAGTCTCCAAAAGCTTTTGCATACATACGTTTTTTGTATGTGACAGTATGTCGTTTAATTAGCATGTATTCGATAAATTCCAATTGAATCAGACAGCAGCCTGTTGGATTGTACTGGATTACGGTAGATTGACCATATGCTCCTACCAACACATTTGTGCACAGACAATATAAGATGTCAGCTATTGGAAGAGACTATCGATTACTTAGAATCACCATTATAGTCTGTCAAAAAGTTCTGGTTCATTCCGATAGTTCTGAATTTAAGAGTAATCTGTTTATCAATCACTTTTACTGCGGCTTATTTCTCAAGCGACGATAGAGCTGTAGAATTGAATTCAAAACTGACCAGAGTTTTTTTTTATGAAAAGCAAATCTTATATTAGGTGTATGACATGAATTTGAAAGCACATGCATCTATGGAACCACTTAAGAAACCATAATAATTTTTTTCATATATCAATGTCTTTATATGGTATCATGGAACTAGCATAAATAAATAAACCGACAGGTATATGCATACCTATATATATATCTATAGGCTATAGCATAGATGAAGGTATTTTAGGCTCATTATATTTGATAGACCTTGCACCCCACTAGGCATCCTAACTAACCCTAACCATAAACCATATATATATGGCGGCCTTTTCAATTATTGCCTATTTTTTTTTTTTTTTAGGTTGCAAGTCACGCTCTGATGGCAGTCAGATCGATCAACAAACTTAATCGCCCCAAAGAATCAATTTTTCAATAAAAAATTCACATAATAAATCTTTTTGCATATGTGTATATAGGGCATAACATGGTAGTTAAAAAAAAAAAAAATTGGAACAGTGCTGCATGATGATATTCATAAAAAATTGCAATAATTAATTAATATGAACTCATGACGATCAATCATTAAATAGGTGAATCTATGTATGACTATGCAATAAGAATGGTGCGTCAACCATACAATTTAAGTTCCCTGAGCAACACGAGCGCAACTCTTGTCATCTCTTGTCCCTCCACCGAAGGAGTTTCAAAGAGCCTGCCGGGAGCCGGCATAGAAATGCACACAGGCCTAGACACCGGCAGCCGGCAGCAGCAGTGACTTCAGTTGCATCGAGGATTGCAGTTTCGTTCTTGCCGACGTTGCCGTACAGGGTATGTATGTCGCCGGCTATTGTCAGCTTGCGTTCTTTTCTCCTTTTTCTGCCCTCTTTCCTCCGTTTCTCTGTCTTCCCTCTGTCTCTATGCGGGCGTGTGTGTGTGTGTGTGTGTGTGTGTGTGTGTGTGAGGGAGTGTGTGTGTGTGTGTGTGTGTGTGTGTGTGTAAGTGTGTGTGTGTGTGTGTGTGTGTGAGGGAGTGTGTGTGTGTGTGTGTGTGAGGGAGTGTGTGTGTGTGTGTGTGTGTGCGCGCGCGCGCGCGCCAGTCGTGCTGTCAGTGAGGTTTGATCCGAAGACGAATGAGAGAGAAGGGAGGATCGGAGTCTGTGCGCATGCATAGAAAGCTCCGATTTTCTTTCTTTCTTTCTTTCTTTCTGTATTTCGTTTCTTCGATCACTTGCGGCTGTGCTCTCGGAGCGTGACGACGAAAATTGAGAAGAGCTGCAAAGAGGCAATTGGAAGAAAGATTATCAGGGAGACAAACGGACAGACAGACTGACAGACGCACAGAAAGCTAGCTGGACACACTGACGATACTTGGTCCGGAAAGGAATGACGAAGACAGGGAACGAAGATGGGAATGACCGTCAAGCAGTCAGACAGTCAGGCACTCAGCAGGCAGGCGTATTCGTTCAAGAGAAAGACAGAAACAAGTTTCAATGGAATGGAGAACCGGAAAAGGAAAAGTTGGCCCTAATCGATGAGGAAAGGTGTCCATCCAGAGAATCATCCCCAACTGTCAAAAACAAACAGAGACCGCACAAGCCGTGAGCAATACAAATGTGCACGTGTCGAAGAAAAAGAAAAAAACAGGAAAGCACTTAGGCAGAAGGCAGACAGACCCAAAGCAACGTATTGAAGGGAAGTCCTTCGGCAAGAGAGAGGTTTTCTAACAGTCTCTCCACAGAGATTTCGCACTCCGCATCTGTGCTGTCTCCTGTCTCTCCCTGACCCTCTACACCCCCCCCTCCTCTTGCATATCCAGGAAGGTCTCTGAGCGCTGGAGAGTCGAGATGGTTACCGAAATAGGCAAAGCACCGCCGGGGCATTTTGGAGGCTGGCTGATGGGAAGAGCTGGCACTGACAGGTGGAGTGATTGTAACATTGTCTTTGTGTATTTCTGCAGGAGACTCCAGAGAAGCCAAGAGACCCCACACACAGTCGAACGAAGGGAGACTCAGAGAGTCTACTTCAGTCAGAGAAAACGTAGTCTGCCTATTCATGACTGTACTGGGATGAAAAAATACAGGAGGGTCTGAACGAGTGTTGGGATGACGTTCCGCACGAGTCAATTGTTGGAGCTCAGATGCTCTTTCGTCCATTTCATCCCCCTCCTCTTCCTCGTCTTCGTCTTCTTCCTCTCTCTCTTCCTCCTTGTGCATCTCCAAAGGACCCGGCCGCGTAGGTCTGGAGTCCCCTCCCTGCCTCTGTGATCGCATTTCTTCTACACGAGGAGACAGGGATACGGCAACCGAAGTCAGATGACTCTTCACAGACTCTTCTGGCACGTTGCTCTGACCGTCTCCTCTCTGGGCTGGCTGTGGATGGGGAGTTGCCATTGCTTTTTCGAGAAATTTTCTCGGAATTTGGCGTCTTTGTCTTTGGCTGCTGACATCACCAGCTTCTTCTTGCCCTCCTTCTCCTTCTGCTTCAACATTCTGATCCCCCCTTCTGAAACTTGAAAGGCTCTCTACTTCTATGCTGGGTCTATTCCCAGTCTCCCCCCCTTCTCCTGACTCATCCTCTTCCTCTTCCTGGGGGACTGTTGAGTGTCTACCTGTCGGCATGAAGGGGGGGCCGTTGGAGGGCAATGTTTCGCCTTCTGTGTCTATTGACAGCGAGACTTCGTCAGGACAGGAGGAAGAGGGACTGGGCACATCCTCTCGACTTTTATTCATACTGTTCTCCCGTTGCATATGTCGTTCTTGCCTATGTGATCGGATGAGAATCGGTGATTCCGATCCGCTCTCTTCTTCCTTCTCCACTCCACCGCCACCCGATTCCCCCACCGTCTCTCCAGCCCTACCGGAACTTGTGTGATATGACCAACCACGATGCTCCACCTCCCCCAGACCCACTGGTGACCCCCCCACACTTTCTCCCCCCCTTTCAAGGTTTGACACCACATTGGAAACATCTGAGCCTCTTCTTCGAGGGTCGATTCTCCTCATGCTGTGTCCCACCGACTTTCTTCTCTCACTCCCAGAGCTCGGCATCAACTCTGGTTGGAGAATCGCCATCGCCAGGGGAAGCCACTCATAGTCGAACTCGATTTGACGTACCCACCGTTGCAGCCATTCATGCGACTCTAGTCTGTGGGAGAGAAGCGTGGCTAGTCGGATGGCAAAACTGTCAAATTGACCCAAACTTAAAAGGACAGCGATGTTCTTTGAAGCCAGAGGACCTGCAGGGCCTTTGACATCTGCAGCTGCCTGCTCTGAGATCCAATCTTCGATCTTCCTTTTGATCCTGTCGAGTTTCCGTGACAGTCTGCCACGCCACTGCTTTCCCTTTGCAATGTGCGCAAGCTCCTGAGATTTTGTAGTCTTTTCTAATGTTTCATCCAGCGGCTCTGCATCTGCAGAATTTCAGAGCAGAAAGGGAAAAGAGGAAAACGCTGCTGCATAGGCAGATTCGTGCTTGTTGGACGAATTTTCAAAAGGGGCTGCATCTGTTGTGCGTCAAACAGAAGAGATAAAACGAGAAAGGGGAAGAGAAAAAGACAGAGAGTGAGGCTGCCAACTTCATGTTTTTCGTCTCAGAGGGCAGAGAGAGAGCACACATGCATTTAAATCAAGCGCAGCACATACAACTGTTTGAATGGCAGGCGACCACTAACGACAGACAGTGAAGATAAAATGCATTCACGAAGCGAAGAGCGAAAAGATTGATATCCTGTCGGGCGATTCAAAAAGAAAACCCGCAGACTTTGGTTCAACTGGGAGGGAGATTATATTGTTCTTTCTGCCCGTCACTGCACTGACCGACCTACCGCCTCGCATTCTGAGTCGCATCTTCAAGGGAGATGAAGTCTTGTCAGTGGACAGCTGACTGAACGAATTGATGACTACAGTGATCTGCTTCCTCCTGGACTGTGCCCATTTTTCCATAGAGAGAAGAGCAAGCCGACAGCTTCTCTGGACTGCTTGGAGTGTCAGTCGTAGTCTCCAGAACCGTTCTCCTCTTGTTACCTCTTCCTCTTCCTGATGGAGAGCGAAGGCGTAGTACAGGAGAGCTTCTCGCACAATCTGTGCAACAATCCTGCAAATAGCAATATCAAGTGTTGCTCTATTCATGTACGTTCTCTTGTGCTGCAGAAGCAGACATGGTAATGTGGTCTGACCAACATGCTTCATCGAGCCAGCAGCAGCACCTTTGTGTATTTCGTAAATTCACTCAACAAAGCTGAAACAATCTCGCAACAGCTTGACCCACCCTATTGTCCCTCCTTTGATAATTTCTTTTCTTTCAATCTGCATGCATGTGGTCACCCATGCATGATCTAGTTTGGCCATCTGTCGGCTGCTCTTCTTGACTTCAGTCTGCTTCAACTCAACTCACCAGAAGACCGCATAGGCCAGCGCAATGACCGCAAGGAGAATGCAGAGCAGGGCAACACCAGCTCGGACCTCAAAAATAACAGGAACCTGCGGGCAGGCAAATGAGGTAGTCAGGATGCACGTACGCAAACAAAGAGCACACTGTATATGAGTGGGAACACACCACCAGACAGAAGAGATCTCTCGTCCGTTCGCCAGACAAAGCAAGAGATGTACACAAAACAGGAGCTGTTGCCGTAGCGACCAGTGATAGTTCATGAAGTGACTCACAGCATAGAGTGCGGTGGCGATCGCAGCTGCGGAGAGGTAGCAGAAAGCAGCCGCGTTCATGATGTCGCGTCCCCTTTCCTGCAGGGAATTAGGTGGGGGAAAAGCGGGCGCGTGCATGTGCGCGTACTGATGACTGACATTTTTTCATGTGGGAGGAATAAAGGCCGAATCGAGGTTGAGTGAGCAGATCCGATTCGAGGGCTTTGAATTGGACCGGAGGACAGACAAGACAGATCGATCGACGCACGCAGAGAGGCGAGGGGGAGTGGGGTGCATGGATAAGAGTGGGGGGGGAGATAGACTAGCAAAAGCAGAAAGAATGCCAGAAGAGAAAGGAAGAAAAGCCAGGAAAAAGGGAAGCTGGGAGGGAAATCTGCAAAAGATCGCCAGAGAAGAAAACAGAATGAGATTGACTGTCTGATCTCATTCTGAAGAAAAAAAGCCAGCAAATCTGACCTGAAAGGGGTTGAAAGTCGACTGCAGGGTCAAGAACACGATTCCCACAATGATTTGAAAGGAAATAGCTGTTTTGGGCTCCTCAGCGATTCTGTAGGACCCCACAAAAGTCGACAGGAGTCTCTGGAAGATCACCAGAATTTCCCAGTAAAAGAACTGGGATTTATATCCCCCGAGCGCAAATGAGAAAACCTGAAGAATGCGCTCCCGTTTCATTGTGACTGTCTGTACAACCTCCGACACAGTAGGCCAATCATCATCCTCGCTGTCTCCTGTCAGAGGGCGCCCCAATGCCCCTGTGAGTCCAGTTGGAGAGATTTTCTTTCTCCTCAGAGCACGCTTGCGGCATGCGGTGTAAATCAGAGCAATGGTCAGCAATGTGAGAGGAATTGCAACACAGTAAACGAGGACAATGATGAGAAGGGCGTTCTCCCAATATTTGAATTCGACGGAATCACATGCTATTGATGGTTTGTTCACCAGACGGCGTCCCATCCCCCCCACAGAATCACACGCGAGGCCGTTATAGAGAGTCTCAAGCACCAGCTCGTAACTGAGTAAGTAGAGAACCACAAACACGGTGGCACTTGCCCGAGTCACCAGTGGCACAAGAGAGAGCCATACGAGCAATTTGCGCCTCCAGAGGTGTCTTCTTTTCTTCGCTTTTGCCCCCTTTTGCTGATTTTCCTCTTCTTCTCTCTTTGCCGTTTCCGTCTCGTCTCTCAACTCAGCCATTCTCTCCCGGACCACCCCCAAATAAAGGAGACCCCAGTCGGCCTCGAAGGCTCTGTCCCTCAGGCCTGTGATCTCTTTCGCCTTCTGGAGGTCACTCAGCGATTCCCAACCAGTCTGTGCACATGCACACCCACGCAGAGAAAGGAGGGGAGGGGGGGAGTCGCTTTTTCTTTCTGACCCTCAAGAACCACATTGACAGCAGAGTGAAAGGAAAAAGGGCAGACAAGAGAAATGCACCGAAAAGGGAAAACATACAAATAGCCGGAGAAGGAGACAGAACGAACGAGAGAGAAAAGCAGAAAGACCCAAGAGTCATAGAGTCTGTTTTTGTTATCATTTTGCCTAATTCCCACGGAAACGAGAAGGTTTCGAGGAAAACGTCAGGGCGGATCTAAGTACATTTGCACTTATCACTGAACCCATCAGAATCCAGGGAGTGAACTGAAAGAAAGTCTGCTCGATCGATCCTCCAACCAACTGACCTT
The DNA here is from genome assembly GCA_018398765.1 of Chromera velia. Lineage (NCBI taxonomy): Eukaryota > Chromeraceae > Chromera > Chromera velia. The sequence goes on along the minus strand of JAHBMJ010000931.1, from coordinate 28,488 downwards.
CAATCTTGTCAGATGCCGTTTCAGTTCTCTTCCAGCCTCTCTGTCATGAGGGCGCAGAGCGACAAGAACCACGGCCACAGCGAGGAGAAAGAGGAACATGAGCACCCAGAGGAGCAAAGGAGTCAAAGCCCTGAACACCAGGCCAGCGAAGTACGCCTGTTCCTGGCACGTCCTGTTGCAGTCCTTTTTGTAAACGTCGTCGACGAGACAGGAGATTGAAAAGAAGTCACCCACAGAGGGAAGTCTGAGGAACTTTGTGGCATCGGGCAGCACGTTGGCGAGCAGCTCGAGAGAAATCTCTCTGCCCTCCTCTATGGCAATGTGAAGTTGGTCTGACCCATACCTGCCAAAAAAGAAAAAAAGAACACAAGCTGAAACGGTCGACCCATACAGTGGGAAAATAATGTTGTATTGCATCTGGAGACTTTTCGCTTCTCAGATCAGCAAGTGGTTCCATTTGTTAAAAGTGTGCATTGCAAATCCTTTTGCCGCCGGCCCTTCGATTCAACTACGAGTCTTCGAGTCTGTCTCACAATTTTGCATGACCAGGCCGGTCATCCAAACGAACGAGTGGATACGAGGCCTGTATGATCGATGGCAGAGTGCACCAATCATTCTTTCTTTCTCTGCGATTCTGCCGAGCATTCAAACTTTGCAGCTGAGATGCCTTTCTCTTATCCAAAACCGAGCCACAAAAGTGAGAGGATGTGGATGATTGAGTAAGGTCTGGGTCCAAAAGCCAATCACCTGAGGAGACCCCAACCGACCTGTTGATGATTTGCTCGACAGGGTAGAATGCAAAGGGGGCACTGGTGACTAGGAGGACGAAAATCTTCACGAGGACTTTGAAGGTGGGCATCGCCTCATCAGTCAAAGCGCTGTAGTGCCCCCGTGTGTAGAACGCAACGACAAGACCTGCATGTAAGAGAAAACGAAGGGCTGAAGGGGGTCTGGACATTCAGCTGGTGTACATTTGACTCTACTTTTTTCGTATTCCACTCTGTGTGGAGGAAAAGGGCAAACCCGGAATGAGGAGGAAGAGGTTTCCTTTTACATATTCCCTAGATTTACAGACAATTTGACAATCTGAATATATTCGGGCTTTCCTGGAACATCGTGTGCACCCCTGACAAGATGTCCGCTTTCCCCTCCCAAAACGATTGTGTGCTCAAACAATCTGCTTTCATCAGGCGGAGCAGGCAACGAAAAAGAGTAATTCTACCGTCCGTTTGCTTCCTCTTTTTTGTGTGAGAACGTGTCCATGGCTTTGTTTACTTACCCGTCAGAAAGAATGCTGTGAAGAGGAGGAGCACGTTGACGATGTCGGAGAAACACCGCTGGCAGGGCAGGTCGCTGTATCCGAAGGATCGCCACCCATGGGAACATTCACTGCACAGAGGCTGCAAGGGGGCAGGGGAGGGGGGGGGGGCAGTAAGTGGAGGAACTCATGAAGAAGGCAGGAGAGAAAAGAAAAGAAAAGAAACGAAAGGGAGGACGGTAAAGGACTTCGGAGAGAAAGGGGCGCATGCAATCCCCCTTGCCTTACAGAAAACAGAAAGATGTGGCCTGCAGAAAATTACTACATTTCATACAACAGGATCCATTGAAATCAATGCGGCCGGTAACAGAAAAGAAAAGAAACGAGGACCAATTAAGGACCCACGCTGTTCCCCGAAGAAAAAAAGAATGAATTCACGCTCGCTGAATTTCTGCGCATGCACTGTAATTGACATGCAAGGAGACCTACGTACCCCTTCCATGCCCTCCCTGCAGCCTGTGCCTGGCTCAACAGTTTGGTACGCCGCCTGTTCGGCAGGGCTGCAGCTGTCGACTACAGGACATCCGGTGACTTGGGCCTCAAAGTATCTCTTTGTGAGTGAGTAGCCTGGGTTGGGTATTGGGCGTGCGTGCTCCTTCAGAGTGAAGGGCTGGGGGCTGGAAGAAGAAGCTTGGAGTCTTCGTGTCTGATTGCTCGTTTGGAGCGCCGATTCCGTCTGGTGCTCTTCTACTGACTGCAAGAGCCGAGAGGCCTGAAGACTCACGTGACCGCCGTAGCAGGCCGCGTGTTCGGGACACTTCACGCAGCTGCCGGAATAGAACATTGACCTAGACTGGGTGAGAGTCCATTCGGTAACCTCGAGGAGACTTTGTACCTCCTTCTCTTCTTGCCCTGACGAAAGACCTAGGGATACTTTGGGAATAAAATAGAAGCCCTTTCTGCAGACATTGCAATCAATGAATCAATTCGCCATGTGCAGGTAGGGGTGCTTGAAGAGGTTAGAGAGAAAAAATGGACAGCATCAAAGCAAAGCAAAGCAAAAAAGGATCTCGAACTTCACTTCAGTCATTTCGACATTGCGGTCCTGTCTGTGAGAGAAAGCAATCACCCAATGCTTGTCTGCGCCAGTGGGTGAAAGGGCTCCCACGCTTACTGGAAGATCTACAGGTTGATAACCGAGAGAAAGAAACACTCATTGAGAGGTCAAGCAGTGTAGTGCGCAACTCTACACATGAAGACTGAAGAGAAAAGGAGAACGAAGCGGAGGGGAGGCAGTGGCGCAGTTTTAAAAACTGATGTACAAATTTCGAATGAACGAAGAAGATAAGAATCAGTTCATTGAACGAAAGAAAACACTGACTCACTCGCATGCACAGCTCCCTCCAGCCATCTCTCTCTCGCTGTTGGCTGGACAAGCTTCGACAAAGACGGTGAATGTGCACGTGGCGTTGTTCCCACTCTTATCCATCGCTGTCAATGTGACCACATGGGATCCTGCGTCCAGTGATTGGGACTTGTCGGGACTGTAGGTGAGTGTAGGCTGTTCTCCATCGTTGTCAGTCACGGTGACGACAGCAAAGCCAGCATGCTCCGAGTCTGCTACAGAGGTCGAGGCGCCCTTTGGCCTCAACGTGAGGGCACTCTGGCAGCTCTGGTCGATCGTGGGGGGCTCTTGGTCTGCATGTGTACACACACACACACACACACACACACACACACACTCACAGCGGAGCACCGGGGCACCCGACATAGAGGGCTTGGTGCGAGAGAGGGCGTGGAAACGTGTAGTCTCAAAGGAGAGAGCGGCTCGCTGACAGAGCACTTTTTTCACAGCAAGCAGTGGTGAACTCTTTAACAAATGTTGACAAATGCGGGCACTGGGTGAGTCCTTCATAAATGTGCTTTGTCTTACGTCTTGCCCAAACATGCCTCGTGCACTCGTGACCAAGAACACCCTCTTCTCTTCTCCTTCTCCTCTTCTCCTTCTCATCCATGACTGACCGATGACGTTGACCGTGAATGTGCAAAAGGCCTCTCCTCCATTGCTGTCTGTCACGGAGGCTGTGACGTTCTTGCTTCCAATCTGAAACGATCCTTGAGGAGCAAAAGTTGGCGTTAGATTTTGTTCCTCCACATCTGTGACTGTGGCTGTTGCTTGAAACTGATCCAGAGCGAAAGCCCAGGTCGCACTCCCCGTGTCGGTGTACACATTCTGGGCAGGTGGGCAGGTGATAGTGGGTTTTTCGTCGCACAAGTACGAATCTCCAGTGGTCACGCATGTCTGACTGTCTGTACAGTCAGGACATTCGACTGCATTCAATTATTTTCATCCATTTATTCTGTATGAAAGAATTTTCATAGATTTATTTATTCTGTACAGATTGAAAATGAATGTCTGACTGTCTGTACAGTCAGGACATTCGACTGAATCATTGAACGATAAAGGAGGAACCAGAAAGAAATTGACTGCAGAGGAAAAAGAAACGGAGCGAACGCATGGATGGCAAGAGGCGTGGGCATGGTCACAAAAAGAGACAAAGGGGGGCAACAAATTAGCCAAAGATGTCCATACGGATCGCATCCACATCGATAAATGCAGACTGGGGCTACACGGCTCACAACAAGATCTAAACATTCGACGAGGATAGCACATGCCACAACACACACACACACACACACACACACACACACAGAGAGAGAGAGAGAGAGAGAGAGAGAGACCAACCGCAGGTCACCCCATCACCCCCGAATCCGGCATTGCACTGGCAGGAGAAAGAACCCTCCGCGTTTGTGCACAGCGCAAATTCATTGCAGTCGTGTTCCTCCTCGACACACTCATCGAAGTCTGCGTGCATGCACGCATACACAGAGATAGTGCAGGGCATGCACGCATACACAGAGATAGTGCAGGGCATGAGGACAGAGTCGGGTACCTCGTTGGTTGGTGAATTTGCTTGGGCTTGCTGGGTCTGTATCGCCAGGTGGCCCAAATGTATGTCATCAACGAAGATGAACAGCTCCATTCGCAAGGCAAATTGACCGAGAAAACGATATAGACAGAGAAACGGAGTGTGGCAGACCGAGGCAGACCGACACAGCCGATCAAAGAGGCTGCCACGTGCATCTGTATGCATGCAGGCCTCAATGAAACAGGAAGACGGAGAGACAAACAGGAAAGAAGACAACTGATGCGCTGACTGACTAACCGACGACGGTGACATTGTATGTGCACGAGGCGTTGGCCCCCCCTCCATCCACGACAGTCATCATGACAGCGTGTTGCCCGAATCCTAAGACGGAACTTGTGGGTGTGTGGATAACGTTCAGCTCCTCAATCGATCTGTCGTCTGAGATGAACTCAGGGTCCGCTGGGACAAAGGTCCAGTTCTCCCTCCGCCCGTTGGACACTAGATCTGCCATCTCGTCGTGTCCTGCTGGGCACACGATGGTCGGGATTCTGTTGCTGCAGTCTCCGTCTGTTCCGTCTCCCTCCTGTTGATACTCCTCGTGGCATGTGCACGTGAAGGGAACAGAGGAGACTGAGGCTCTTGGTTCTGTGCAATCTGCATTCGTGGCGCACCCTTGCCAAAGACAGTCGCCTGCAATGAAATGTGATGGATGTGTAGGCACAGGAGGAAGGGAATTCGTTCTTTTTGCTGGTGTGTTCGAGTTGTCAGAAGAGCTGCCACTTTCCGCAAAGAACGCTGACCACAGCAATTCATCCATCCGCCAGGAGAGAGTGTGCGGAAACCGTTGTCTTTGTCTTCGCAGGGGTGCATGGCAGGAAAGAATGTGAGTGCTTATGTGTATCACTTACGTGACCATAGAATCAGCGCAGACAGGATCAGAAGGGAAAAAGGCAAAGGGAAGAAACAGCAAGAGCAACGGATAAATGAAGACAGATGCGAAAGGAGAAAAGAAAGCAGGACCCCCAATAGAAGCGCACCTCCGAAGACTACGTAGACAAGCCCATTGTCCGTGAGACCACTGGAGTCCCGATCCAAATTGGGGGCAATCAGATCGTTCACACCGTCTCCGTTGATATCCCCCACTCCCACATGAGGATAAGAAATCGACACAGTCACTCCCCCGTTATCGTCTAGACTTGAATCCCGATCCCCTGCCCTGCTGTACAGTTTGGAGCCCACCAGTGTGCTGATAGTCTGGCCAGAGGGTTCAAATTCTTCTCCCTCAGGGTCCAGCAACCGGAGGTCCTCGAAGGACGAGGCGCTCTTCCCATAAATCACATACAGCCGGGAACGGTGGTACACTGCAGAAAGAACAAAACAACGTTATGGGGGAGGTCAGAGTGTCTGTCGTTCAATCTGTGAGAGTCGCGGTCACTGACATGGGCATGCTACCTACCACTGTGTTACAAAAACTCATCGCCAAACAAAAAGTACAGCCGGCCATAAAAAAAAAGAATCGAGGAAAGGCCGTCAAGAGGAAGCCCTTTGTAGCAAAGGTACGTGGGCAGGAAGAATATATGGTTAGCCATGCGAATGCATATATCAGCTCTTCTTCAATTGGCTGTTCCTCTTTACTGTCCACTGCAAGGCTTTGTTTTTCGGTCTCTATCTCCGCAAGTTTATTTCATTTCCCCCACCCGCCCACTCCCGTCCCCTGCATGGTCTCCTCCCCGACTGACTTCCAAAGACGATGTCCGAGACCCCGTCGTGATTGAAGTCTACAGGCCCCCCCACCCCCTGCCCGAGCCGTGCACCGAGAGGACCACCGTCTTCATCTATGTCCGACCTGATGGTGAAACCGTTTGTGCCGTTTCTGATAACAGACATTTCTGCCGGGAACTGCCCTCTGCTCCCAAATACCACATAAACCCGCCCTCGAGCTGCAGCGATTAATTAATTTATGAAAAGGGGCTTGTTTGCTTTGGACTTTCTGCATGCATGAGGAGATGACGCAAGAAGGAACGTGTACTTTCCTCTTATACTAAGCAAGCCGCAGAAAGAGTTCAAGGCCATCGTCATCGATCAGACCTCCAATTGCGACGAACATCGGACGAGCAACAGAAGAGAAGAGATCAAGCACACGAAATAACAAAAAAGCGACCGGTACAGGAAGGAGCTCCGAAAAGAAGAAAAAAGGTGAAAGAAAGGCCGAATCGCAATAAGCTATCCCTTTCGTCAATCCCGAGCAGGAACACCCAGCCTACCGGAAGCGCCGTCAGGAGCCCCCAACAGAATGTCGTTCACTCCGTCCGCGTTGAAGTCCCCCGCACCGGACATGTACCCCCCCAGTCTGTCCCCACTGTCTCCTGTGATCGCAAAGCCGTCGCTTCCATTCAGTGCAGACACATCCACCGTTGCGTTGAAGTCACCGGCCTCCGTTGTGTTTCTCCCGAAAATCACATGGACTCTCCCTGCAAGGCTGTCTGCATATGCGGTGGCAGCGACATCAGGGGGGGATTGAAAGAAATGTGTGGCTAAAGCTCCAATGAAAGAAAGTCAGAGCCGGTGAGTTGGGCTGACCGATTTTCAAGCTAGAACACACATACCACACGCAGTAGGCAGAAAGTCTCTTTTGAACTTCTACGTTGTCTTCATGTGGCCTTCGGAATCGTTTCGCGCTTTTCTGTCTTGTTTCTGTCTCTCTCTCTCTCTCTCTCTCTCTCTTTCTCCATTACTCTGTGTCTCTGCATGTGTATGTGGGTGCGTTTGTGCCATCGTGTATACTTCTGTGTGTCTAGACGTGTATTTTATTGTTGCTTTGCTCGCTTGCTACGTGGATCCGATCAACAGACCGACAGACCTGCCAGAGGTGCCCCGAAAAAGATGTCATCGATACCGTCTCCATTGAGGTCCCCTGCCGATGTCGCCTTTCCACTGCCGGCCTTGTTCACAATCACGAACCCACTTGTCCCATTGAGAGACGCCAGCTCCAGAGAAGCCCCAAATCCAGAAGTGCTCCCAAAGATGATGTACGCCCGTGACTCGGTCCCAGTGCTGTCGGCTGCACGGGACGGAGAGAATGTTTTTTTTTTCACGAAACGCTGGTGGAACACTTCAAAAAAGGTCAGCCCCAAAACCTTGAGAGTGCAACGTTCTGAGATTCTTGTATTTGTGTCCCAAAATGCAATTGATTTCCTGGGGCTGTCGGGGTTTGAATTCCTTTGCATATGTTTGCCCATGTGCGTCTACACTCGATCTGTGTGTGCATGCGGACCTGTATGGTCTCTCTCTGGTGTGCTGAATTGAGTCTCACATTAAACGTGCATACGCTCCTTTTCTTTGCTCTAGGAGAAAATTCATGAGAGCTCCTGATTCATTTAAAGCAAAAAGACAATTAAGGCTGAAGGAAGGAAGAGGCACTCAACTGAGGACTGCTGAGAAACCCACGAATGAATATCCATCCTCACATCCTCACTTTCAGCTACGAGGATGTCATCGATCCCGTCTCCGTTGAAGTCTCCGGAGACATGGGGTTGGAAGCCGAACGTCCCATACACAAGGCCGAAGCGGTCTGGCACGATGACGAATCCGTTGGTTCCGTTAAGAGGGGGGTCTGTCAGGTTCAGAGAAGCAGCTCCACCATTGAGGTTCTTCCGTCCAAAAACAACGTGACAGAGGTCAGCCTCGTTGTCTGCACAGGGAAAGGAAAAGCAAGTACGGAAGGAAGGAAGGAAGCAAGCAAGGAAGGAAGGAGGAAAGGAAGGAAGGAAGGAAAGAAGGAAAGAAGGAAGAGAACAATAATTAAGGAGGAAGGTGTGAACAGATAGACCCTCCATTTCCCCCTTTCTTTTCTTTTCTTTTCGCTTTCCTGCCTTTTTGCTGCCGAAGCCTTCTGATACCGGCGCTACATTTTGCTCTGCATGTTCTCTCTTTGTCGTCCTGTCACATGTCTACTCGCCCCCCCCCAACCCACTACCAGTTGCGTAGAGTCCAGCTAGGTCTGCCCTACTTGGCCTACCTGGAGTGAGATGCTCCGTGCTAAATATCAAAAAGTCAGCGACTCCGTCTCCATTGAAATCCCCCGTGAGGGTGTCGTAGTAGAGCGCGGGCTTGGAGACTTCCACTGCATCCCCCACGACGGTAAAGCCGTTCGATCCGTCCAGGTCCCCCACTGAGAAAATTGCCTCTTCAAACCCGTCCCTCTGTCCAAAAATCACACGAGCCCTTTCTGTTCGACCCCCTGCAAACAAAGTGTTAATCCCGAAAAATCTGCATATTCTTTCTTGGCTTTTCGAGACTCTGTGGACCTTATCCTTTCCCCAGGAACATCATATCTCCACAGGGAGGGCGACAGACAGAAGGAAATCACAAACTAGATACGTACACCAAAGAAAGATGGGAAAGAAGGTGTAAGATAGATGTGTATGACTGTGCCATTGGTGTGGATCTTCTTGTTTGTCATCAGCCGACCTGCCTGAGGCGCCACCCCAGTCAGGATAACGTCTTCAACGCCGTCATCGTTGAAGTCCCCCGACCCGATCCCGTACCCCAGACGCTCCCCAGAGTACCCCCCGCGAATGCGCAGAACCCGACGCCCACTGTTCGATTCTTCCAACTCGATGCTCTCGGGGATACCAGCAATGTTCAGACGTCGGAGAGGTGCGCCTGCATGCATGCAAGGGGGGGACAAAAACGATCAAACGACAGGTCTGGTCTGCTCACAAATTTATTAAATCCACCCCTGACGAAGGATACTATACATTCTGCATTGTGCATGTGCAGGGGGGACTCTCCACGTTGGGTCGGCTCACATGAAACTAAAACAAAGAATGTTGACTGAAGTGTCTGTGGAGAAAATGTCTGAAAATCTCCCTCGGGTCTCATGCAGGTAGGGAAAAGGATCGAGGTGCTTTTAGTCGGCCTAAGCTTCTTCTCTTCCTGTTACTATGTCCCTCGAATTCTCGTCCGCTTTGTCTGTCATCGCCTGACTAGAACAAATGGGACTTTGGCCTTCCCTTCCCCTGATCTCGCACTTTCCTTGATCAACTAAAAGTCTGTGTGGCCATCTTGAAGCACACTGCACGCATTTTCATCCTCTGCCCTTTGATTTCAGAACCGCAACTGTCCCCTGAAACTCAACCTACCCCCGCTCACCCCGCCCCACCCTGTCTTTCTTTGCACGTACCTGTCTCTTCTTTGGTGCTCTCGAGAGCCGTCTTTTCAGCCGAAGAAGTGACTGGGCCGTCGGCCTCGTCCCTCTGTTTCTTCTCGACGGCTGTCTCCCCATGCGCCTCATTCCATTGTACCGCAAGAGCTCTACCACCCATTTCGCCGAAAGAAGGCAATTCCTTCTCATCACTCCAGCTTCGTAGGGAAAGTTCGAGCCTCTCACCCACCGCCAACGACGGTCGAAAGAAAAGAAGAAGAGGAGACGCGAAGAGAAGAAATCTATAAGCACACGACTGTTTAGATTTCGCTTTTCTGTGTGAGGCACATCTTTGCTTCTGGGAAGAAGCAGACAGACGTCTTGAAGTTGCCAAATCCATTGTCGCTCTACAATTTTGCTGATCAAATGCGGCAAAGTCGTGGCAAAGCGGGAAAAAGACGAAGAAGCAAAGTAAGACAGTCCAGTAACGAGTTTGTATACATGCCAAGGTGTGCTGTGTAGTCCAGTATCCGGCACAAAAAACCGATGCAGTGCCAGCAGATCGCTTTATGCTGGTAAAAAAACAGCGGAGTTGTCAGTTCGAGCCCTGACCGATCGATCGAATACTCTTGTGGTAGTCTCACATGTACTTGAATTCCGTCCGGTTGAAAAGCGCTCGTTCGCTCGACTTCTAGAGGCCTTTCGTTGATTCTTTCTACACAGAGGCGGAGCCAGCAAGATTGAAGTCTGCCCGTACTTGACCGAGTCGCTCTGACATGGAAATAGTATGCGTACACTTGGATTCTTGAGCATTCAATGTCAGAGGAAGAGCTCTCAGTCTGAGAACACTGAGTCAATAAAGAAATTAAAGTTAGGGGAAGATCGACCAAAAAACCGGCATGCAGACGTTCGTTCTCTCACATGCACATGCAGTGCGCGCTTGCATTTTTTTTGTCACGGGATACACCCAACCAGTCGGGTGAGTGCCTCGGGGGGCCATTTAGGGGGTCGGCCATAATTTGATTGATGCAAAGCATCAGGGCGATATCGACTTGGGCATGTCTTGCCTATGCAAAGTAGCGGGGGCCACGGCAACGTACACAAAATATGCTTTTTGGGACCGTACACATGCAACTCCGTGCGAGTTACTTGAATTGAGGGGCACGTATCATGAGGAGCGAAGTAATTATATATAACTAGCCTGGCCTATCAAAAAAATGAGCCGGTCAAGATCACCAGGCCCGTGAAATATCCCTGGCCCATCAAAATAGCGTGGCTCATCAAAATAGCCTGGCTCGTCAAAAATCCCTGGCCCGTCAAACATTTATGCCAATTTTATGGCCCGTCAAATATCCTCAGCCGGATAATTTCAATTCCAAGGCACTCACCCTTTTCACGGGCACGCGCAATTAAGGCACTCATCCGTATAGCGTTTAGTTAATTTTTTGCTTGCGGGACCATTTTAGGCGGTGGTCTTTCCGGGGCTGGTCGCGGGGCATGTGGTTTGTGTCTAAAAGAACGCGTGCACGCGCGTGCGTGTGGCTAAAAAAAAAGGGCTCGTCCGTGAAAGCGAATGTACAATATAGTAATGGACTTTCCGGGGCCCCTACGCGAGGGCGATAACGTAGGATTTATATCTAAAAAAACGCATACAGGCGCCTGTGGCTAAAAAAAAAAAGCTTGCTGGGTTAAGTATAGTAGATGCGATCGCTGCTCCATACGACTTACTTGAGGGGCACATTTTGGAATTTGGGTGACACCATGACGGATAGACAGAGACAAAACCGAACCCCCCCCCCCAAAAAATAAAAAAATGCATTATGCGGATCCGTGCGATCTTAGGGCCTCTCGGCTGATCTCAGCAGAGCTGAGCTGCCCCCCGGGGCGATGCTCTGGTATGGATAGGTTAAGCATCGCCTTGGAGGGCAGCTCAACTCTGCTGAGATCAGCCGAAAGGCCCTGAGATCATACGCACTCACATAACGTATTTTTTCATTTTTGAGGGGGGGATTGGTTCTATCTTTGTCATGGTCGGTGTTGCCCGAGTTCTAAAATGTGCCCCTCAAGTAACTCGCATGGAGCCGCAATCACACATGCCTGAATTACTTTGCACATACGTGCCTCTCAAGTAACTCGCACGGAGTTGCACATGCATACGACGTGCGCGCAGTCCTGAAAAGCATACTTCACTGCCGTGGCCCCTGCCCCATGGCAGCACATAACTTAGATCGACATGCCCAAGCTCCTAAGGGTATACATCAATTAGCAGACCCCCCCGAGGCACTCACCCAACTGGTTGGGTACATCTCGTCACCTCGGGGGGCAGCTCAGTTCTGCTAAGATCAGCTGAGAGGCCCTGAGATCGCATGCACTCGCATAACGCATTTTTTTATTTTTTGGGGGGGGGATCGGTTCTATCTCTGTCACGGTTAATATCGCCCGAGTTTCAAAATGTGCCCCTCAAGCAACTCGCATGGAGCTGTGGTCATACATACCTTAATTACTTTGTGCATGCGTGCCCCTCAAGTAACTCGTATGGAGTTGTACATGCATATGATGCACGCGCGGTCCCGAAAAGCATACTTCGCTGCCGTGGCCCCCGCCGCATGGCAGCACACAACTTAGACATGCCCAAGCCCCCGAGTGTGTGCATCAATTAGCGGACCCCCCCAAGGCACTCACCCAACTGGTTGGGTGCATCCCGTTAATATACACGCCCGGAGAGGCGATAAGAAAATTTTTGTCATGCACGCATGGCAGCGCGTAGCTCGGTTGCATGTGTCCGCCCGCCTTTCTCCCCTTCCCAGCCGTGCATGGCTACTGTCATCAGAACCGACGGTACGTCCCGTTACTACTTGCGGTTCATGTATAAATGAGTCACAAAAGCTCTGTTGTGCTTCTGTGCTTTCCCTGAGTCTGCTTGCCTTGCTTCTGATTTCCCCCGGTCTTTTCCTTTGGTCTCACTTATATACCTATATAGCTGTCACTCGACCGGTCGATCGAGTGGGAGACCAACCATGCTGACAGGACGAGTACCTTCCAAGTACATGAGGGACGGGACCTCCCCCTACCTTTCGATGAACGTTGGCTCTGGTAGAATGTCTGGGGCCTATACCTCTCGGGGCTACCGACAGCCCAGTGTGATCATGCCTCTGCGAACTTACGGCGGCCTGACTGGAGGAAGTTTCCGTTCCACAGGACGCCCGAGATCAGCCGGTGCGCATATACGTGTCCCGCCTTCTCGAGGCTTCGTCATGCACTTTTCCTGTTTTCGTGTGCATGACCTTCGTTTGTTTCATGCGCTGCAGTGCCCTCAGGAGGCTTCTACGAGACCTCAGTGATGTCTCCAACGAGGACAAGGAAAGTGAAAGAATACCAACACGTGGAGGTCAGTCAGGCCTTCCAGCTGATGAGGAATGTGGTCCCCTGGAAAAGTGGCCGGGGGGTTGTTTTTTTTTGTCCTTCCTTCCCCGTTCCTTTCGACGACCTGATGGTAGGCTGCTGACCACTTCAGGAACAGAGCTCTTGCCACTCGTCACTTACGAGCAAAATGACTGACCTGAGGCTGCATGCATACATGTATGTTGGTGTACCCGCATGCAGACAGCACAGTGCACACACGCAGCAAATCCTTGCGCTTCAATGGCGATATCCCTGTCATTTAGTTCCTAAATTGCTTTGACGTCTGCATGCAGGAGTACGACACAGAGCTTGACCACTACCATACCCACAAACCAGTACACAGGAAGAGGGAGCTGCACCATCACCATGTGCTGCGTGCGTCAGTTTTTCTCTTTTTTTCGCGCAACTTGTAATTCTGTCTTTTGAGCAGCAGAGTGAGCGTCAAAAGATGTCAGAAACCTAAGAGAAAGACACAAAGAGATGGTACAAATTCTGAACGACGGCACCGTCCGTTCTCCCGACCTTCCATCCATTCGTCCTCCACCCCCCTACTCACCTGAACGGACATCATCCCGCAATCCATTCCCTCTCTCCGCCGTCTGTCTCTCTCGTTTCCTGCATGTGCCTGCTCCTGTGCCCTTCTCCAGCAGTTTGCGTTCCTCTTTGCCAAACAATATTAGTCCCACAAGTCTGTCTGTCTGTCTGTCTGTCTGTCTGTCTATCTGTCTGTCTGTCTGTCTGTCTGTCTGTCTATCTGTCCGTCTGTCTGTCTGTCCGTCTGTCTGTCTGTCAATTGCATGCAGATCACCGTGAGAACGTCCATCACGAGAACCACTTCCATCACATTCACAGAGTGCGGTGAGTTCCTCTTTCCTTTCCGTCATCTTGGCTTGCCTCCCTTGCCCTCGTCCTCTCCCCTCCCTCTCCGTCCATCCCTCTCCTTCTCTGTGTGTGCGTGTGCGCGCGCGCGCGCGCGCGCGCGCGTGTGTGTGTGTGTGTGTAAGTGTGTGTGCGTGTGCATGTGTGTGTGTGTGTGCATGTGTGTGTGTGTGTGTAAGTGTGTGTGTGTGTGTGCATGTGTGTGTGTGTGTGTGTGTGTGTGTGTGTGACCGGCTATCGTCCTTGAATTCTCAGAATGTTTGACACGTTCCTATAATTCACCTTCTTCTCTCCGTCTCTAAATCTGCTTCTCATCTGCTGCGAGGAAGCAAAACTCCTCCGCACGCGTTCAGAAATCCATTTTTCTCGGACGTCCCTCTTCCTGGAATCCTTTGGCTGTCTGCCTATTCCTTTCTTCCTGCAGGCATCGCCACCACGTCCACCACAACCACCATCACCACCACCAGCGGCACATTGACGAAGGTCAGCCGAAAACAATTCCGAGATGGCAATGGATTTGATGCTTGAAATTCACATGCAGAGGACTGAAGTATTGGCCTGCATGGGCCCGGAAGGACGCGAGTGATGGCGTGGGGGGGGGAAGAGCAGAGGAAGAGACCGTTGTCGCCTGTCCTCCCTATTTTCTTTCATGTTTCGTTTGCGTTTCACTTTATTGATCCTTTGCCTGGCGGCATCCCATCTAAGTTTGACTCGGTTCTGCCCGTTGAATCCATGCATCTCCCCTACCCTCCCCTCTCCTCCTCTTCGCAGTACACCACCACCATCACGACCATCACCACCACCAGTCAGTTTGGGCCAAAATTTTGCGACTGAATTTCTCCTATCAGCCTGGCGTTGCTCTCCAAACGGATTGATGCGAATGGAGGTTTTCAAAGAATCAAACGAGCGATGATGTAGCGAGAGAGCACAGTAGGAACGTCTCAAAGTTCAGATTCATTTGAACTCATACGAATCCCCTTTGCTTAATCAGAATCGTATCAGAAAGGAAAAAATCGTGAGAGACACCTCTGGACACTCAGCAATTGTTTCGCCTAAGAGATGTTACCGGTGTATGGATCTTACACTTCTCTGCAGAAATGCTATCGTCTGTGCAGACCAAAGAAAGTGCTCTTCCGGGCTTTTTCCCTTTTAATTCATTTTACAGCATTTCCTCTTCTTCGGATTTGGTCTTTGAGTCCGTCTCCATCTCCCGAAAATCGTGGTCTTCTATTCCATTCTTGCTGAATTGATTGCAAACACGCAACTTACCTATCTTCGTATTTACCGTTCACCCACGTTTTCTCTTCACTCACCTGCTGTCCTGCAGACTCCACCACTACCACGACGTACACCATCACCAGGAAGAACATCAGAAGGAGGTGAGTGAAGAAGAGAGCCATTTTCACTTCTCTATTTGAGATACAGGCATGAACATGCGCCCTTCAGATTTTTATACCAGAGAGAAACCAAGAAAAAGTGAGAGACCGGACGCACAGCAATTTCAGGTCTTCTTCCATGCATGCAAGGCCCTTGGTTTTCGTCACGTTTGTCTGTCGCATTCATGCAGTTCTTTTGCCTCATGCACTGACACAGGGAGGTCTCGGGGAGTGTGGGCCAGCTCGTAGTTTGTTTCCTCATCTGCTGTCATACATTCCCTTCCCCTTTTGACCTCTTTCTTCTTCTTTGTTTTGTTCCTTGATTCCTTTCTTTTTTCTCTTTTGTTTCATTGTACGTGTTTGCGAATCAGTGTCTGTCTGTGTCTTGTATCTTGCTTGCTTGCTTGCTTGTCGCTTTGCTCCCCCCCCCCATGCAGGAAGTGCACCACGCCCATGACCACCATCACATGGACGAGAAACTCCACAGACGGGAAGTGCACCATGAGCATCATGTGCCAGGTGAGTGGGTGAGTGAATGAGTTCACGGCAGCACGCATCAGGGGGGGGGGCTGTGGATGCTCATGCTTGGACATATGTGGGGATCATTGTGTGTGGGACTCAGCAAGCCTTACAGAGGAGGGGGCCTTCTTTTGAAGGGTAAAGCCAAAAAGTCATCCGTACATTCTGAAGGGGCGCTCTGTCGTCTCTCTCTGTGTTTTTCTTTTCTCCTGGTAGACACCCAATCTTGCAAGCGACTTTGCAGGTACAATGAGCGCCACAAGGGACGTGAGGCACCTGACGCACGCACCAAGGGAGGACCCCAGGGTGCTCACAACCTACGCAGGACCCCAGATGCGCACTTCCACGGTGAGTTGCTGAATTGAAGGGGGCCTAGACATGCGTCGTTTTTTTTCTTTCCTTTTCTTTTCTTTGAGTCAATTCCGGGTCCTTTCCTCACAGCGAATCCTTGGCGGAGTCAATACACACAAGAACACAACAAACTCTTTCCTTTATCTCCGTGGATGCAAATTTTTTCATTTCCCTCTCTCGTCCTGCCCGCCTGCCTCCCTTCCTCATTCTGTGTGTGTTTGTGTTTGTGTATCTGCTTGTCCCGCGGTCTGTCTGTCTGTTTGTCTGTCTGTCTGTCTGTGTGCAGACCTACCCTGCAAGGCGATCCCTTGCCGCCGTCTCCACAGAGGACCACAGAGCCCCTCTGCCTGTCACGCTCCCCACTCCGGGGCCCTCGGCGGGCTATGCGGTTGCATCGCGAAGGTCTGCCTGCTAATCTGTTTGCAGCAAAGCTGCTTGTCGTTTTGCGGCTGTGACTGAACGAAGTCGGGATAGAATCTCTAAAGACGGGTGGATGGCGGTCAGAAAAGCGGACACAAAAGACCAATGAGGCCGGATGTACAAACGGTCTCATCGAAAGGACGTATTCAGATTTGTGTTTTTAATCGATTGTGCACTCTGTCTTCTTCCGCAGACTGTCTGACTATTTCATAGCTAGATTTCATCGAGATGTGCATGTCTTCGTACATGCATGTGTTGGATTCATGTTTTCATCTTCGCAAGTAGTGCCGATATAGGACCGCACGCGTACAGATGCCTTTGTGCGTGGTTTGGTTTTGGCTCACTTAAGGGAATTAATGGGTTTCTGAAACTCTATTTCAGCATGTGGCTCTGCAATTCGGCTGGGTGGTCTAAACTCCCTCTTGCCCTTGCTGCTTGTCTCTTTTTCTGTCTCATTGCTCATGCGCGGGCGAGTCTGTGCACATTGAAGCGCGTCTAGTGCATGATTGATCTCCTTGCAGACCCCAAACAGCAAGCGGATTGCGCGCAAGTGAGTCATTGGCTCCGCCGACTGGTGAAAGTTTCACAAGAGCCAAGAGACAGAGAGGAATATCGTGTCAGACCCATGCGAATTTGTGCCTCCCTCGACTGACCAGCTAGACTGCCCTTCTCAGCCAATGGCCATTCACCGGAGTCATTTGCTCGGTCCTGCATTCACTCATTCATTCACATAGTCAATGAGCCACGTACTTCTTTCGACAGGCGCACGGGTTCCTCCAGACTGAAAAAGCGGGACAGTTTTCAGTTTTCATCATTCAAAAAGAAGGCGATCGAGCCAGAACCGCTCTTCTCTCGATAATGCAACTTCCGTCCCTGCCTCAGTTAGCGGCCCTTCATTTTAGAAGAGCGGTTCGTGAAACTGAGTAGAGCAAAGCAAATGGGGGTCCTGGACTTCCTTTGGAGTCTCGACGAGCAAATGTTGTGAGAATCTCCATCTCTTGTGAGCGACGTGCAATCACAAAGATTTCTTAGTTGGTGTACACCGCGCCTTCAAACACATGCACATGGTACTTGTGTACAATCTAAACATGCATTTGGCTGACTGACTGCAGGTGCCCCCCATGGAACAAGTGGTGGGGTGCAAGTGACTGCCGATGGAGGATGGGTCGAGGTGCGCTCTCTCTTCTCTTCTCTTCTCTTCTCTTCTCTTTGTTTTTTCGTCTTCGTTTCACCCTTTCTTTCTTTCTTTCTTTCTTTCTATGTTCTTGTCTTCCTTACTACTGCTTGCCTGGTTGCCTGCTTCAGCTCATTCATTTTCTGATCAAAAGAAAATCTGTCATTTCCTCTCATGCAGAAAGAGATTAAATAGCCCTGCAAAGAAACCAACAAGGAGAATAAGTATCCTGCCAGAATGCCCAACGAGGTCCACTGCCGATGTGAATTTGTTGCGCAACTTTTGTTTACTTACTGCAGGTTGCTTGCTCTGCCACTTCCAGTGACGTCCTCGAAGTCACGGACCCTGCCCTCATCCCTGCGGCTCTTTCGACGCAGCACGGACAGAGAGAGAGACCCACACGGCCCCAGACGGCAAATGTGCACGGAAGAAGATCGGGCAACCGTGTGGGTACAGCCAAATACCTGCCCCTAGGAGTTCCCACCGCCAGATGAGCGGAGACGGGGGGGTCGTATCTTTGGCTTCTGCCGTTCCAGTCTGTCTGAATGAGTCCTGGGGAGAAGATTGTGCAAGGGATAAAGAAAGGAGAAGGCGGACCGAAAGAAATTCGATCGTGACCGTTCCCTCCTTCTTCCCTTCGTTGACTCCCTCCACCACACAAGACTGGGTCCTCTTCCTGCTTCATCTCATTTCTCTGTTTTTCTACTCTGTCCTTCAGAAAGACCGACTCGGTGGGTGACTCTTCCTTCCTTCTCCCAAGAAAGCTTTTTCCGTCAACAGTCCCTCTTCCCCCTTCATTCTGGTCCCTTGTTGGATGCATGAATGGACTCATGCCTCCTTGCCTGCATGCCTGCATGTTTGCTTGCCTGCCGTATTGTCAGGTGTCCTCGTTGCCTTTTCCCCTCATTCCGCCCTTCTTGCTCTCTGTATCGCCCGTCCTTCTTTTTCTCCGCTGAATGAGACCGATCGCTGGGCCCATTCCAACAACACGTTGGAAGGAACTGAGTGCACTACCTTGACTGGTCGTCTCTGGCCAGACACGTGCAGCTGGGGCCACTGGCAATTAAAGTTTCTGCTTTGTTTCAGGACTTGAGGGGAACAATAAGTTGTCTTGCTGTTTCGTGGACGTGCAACGAAGCAAGGATTTACAGGCTCATTCAACGCCGTTGATTGATGTGCCTGGCTGAGCTGCTCCTTATTCCAAGTGGGTACAAGAAGAGGATTTACCGATCGGGCGTTAGAGCTGCAAAAGTAAAAGGCGTGCTAATTTACACTGGAAAAGGAAAACAAAATGGAATGGAAAAAAACGAATGGAAACCACATGACCTTATATATGAGAATCATAAGAACCGCTGAAGAGAATCAAGTTCACCACGCGTATGAACTTTCTTATCATTTCATTCATCAAACCCTCTATATCTTGCTAGAGGGACTCGGCATAACATTTTCATCGCTCCTCTAAGCCTAGATTGTGTATAAACAAACCATTCATGCATGCATACATGCCCTATGGTTAGCCAGTCTTGGCCAGCCTGAGAGCCTATGGCTTATAAGTGGTGGCTCCCCAGCTCTAACCACTTCAATTCATATATCCATCGATCATTTACTTAATTGTTGATTATACAAATGAAAGATATGGTTTTGGGTATAGGTTTTTAATGTATTTTGTCGATCATAATAATTTTAAACAATTAAAAAAAATATATGTTTGTCTCTATAATGGATCAAACTGCTTCACAAACTATAATACTGTTTACAGTGAACTGGACACTGTCTAGCCTTGATGAACGATTAAGTAAATTTTAAATAATTTTGAACCATGTTTTTTGTTAAGCAACTGAGTGCCTATAATATGATGAAAGACGTTATAAATGCGGAGCCCGTTAAAATAAAATGTGTCGTCAGAGTATTATTCTGAGTATAGAGCCTCATGGATGTGGTAACCAACAGTGAGTTCAATATGAATTTTATGATTGACCAGTCGTAAAGGCGGCGCCTTTTCTGGTTATTTCTGGTTTGGTCTTATCCAGGCCTATCTTGGCTGGTTCCCAGGACTTATAAATCTTACTAGTCAGGATTTATTAAGATTTTTTAAGTTTCTCACACCCTCCCCCTTTCCTCCTCCCCTCTGGCCATCTCTGTTTCTCATCGTTTCTCAAAGCGAGTAAATTTCTCAGTAAAAGCGAGCATGGCGGTATCTGGCAGTATCTGGCAGTGCATGTATTATGAAATTTGTCTTTTATTTTACGACTAGCTTAGACTTTCCTGATATCGGGCTATACTAAGCCCGACTACGTTGAAAAAGTAGCTGGGCCATAGCCCCAGGAACCTTTAATTACGTCACAAACCGGCCCCCTTGCGGCATGCAGGGCCCCGGTACAGGTATCCTGCAAATATTGCATCCCCCGATCAAAGTTGTGCTCATTGCTCAGAATTTGCTCTACAGAGATCTCTACGTATTAATACAGATCTCTAATGATCTCTACGTACAGCCATCGTACAGCCCATTCATCTTTCGTTTGTGATGATGTGATCACGGAGTCGGAGTCTCTGCTGGAAGCCTTACGGACTCGACAGGAAAATTCTGTTTCTGATTCGATTTTTTATCTGCTGTTCAGCCTCAAGCAGTCTCCATTTGGAATTCGAGCTAGGGCATTCGATGCAGATATAGATACCCAGTAATTATACCCAAGCCCTCTCGACCGTGAACACAATTTTCGTTTCCCATAAAATGATTGTTCAAGTGCTGGATCCTGTTGTCCTTTGGGCAGTTGCAATGTGCTCAGAGCAAAATATCTCAGGGAATCTGGAGGTGAAGGACGGGAAGGTTGATTTTGGGAAAGTCAGGATTGTCAAGGCAAACGGCATTGTTTCTCTCTTGCTTTCCACATGGACTGGGACGTCCTCTGCCTCCATGGTCGGTTTCTTCGCTTATTTTGGCCCTGGAATCGTCCTGGGTTATTTTCAGTGCTGTTGCACCCTGCATGATTTCGCGTTTCCCATTTTCTGTTGACTTGGCCGTCTATGTATGTCAACGTCTCTCTCCCCCCTTTCTGTTCCTTTGTTCCTGTGTGTTGTCTTAGCGCCCCCATTCATCAAAATAGCTACCACGGATGAACGAGTGAAAGCAAAAAATGAGGCCGGAGGAAAAGTTGTGGAAGAACCTGAATGGGGCTGAGTAGTCGTCTTTGCGCTTTGAGGGCAGCACCCGCTCTCTTTACCCCTCTCTCAACCATGCAGCCTATTTTCTCCTCTCGGATCCACTTGCCCGCAACAGCATACTGTGTCTGCGTTTGCGCGTGTGTATCTCCTGGGGTGGGGGGGGAAACAGGGAAACAGAAAGGCTGCGCACACACATTTTTGCTCGAAAAGTTCGTCCCTCCCACATACATATCTGTGCAGCTATTTGACCCGGCCACGTGTCATGTACTGTATGATGACCCTCACCTGACCCTCGTATTTGAGGATTTGGTCTCGTTGACCTTCAAAGTCTCGCTGTGTGGCTTCATGCGTGACTCTAAGGTTTCGCAGAAATGTTGGACATTCACGTTTGACAACCAGAATCCGAACGAGAGAAAGAAGAGTATCGACTGGTTCCTATCAAGGGCTGGCCTGAGCAAGGCGGGCCAGCAAGCGAAGAAGAGTCAGGGGAGAGGACAGACAGGTCCTGTGACGGAGGCGTACAGATTCGGTGCGTGATTTCCTCCTTGCTTTCCTCGTTCCTCCTCTCTTCGTGTGAAGCCCCTTCGTCCTTTCCTCCCTTGCTTTGTTCTTTTCTGAGATGCCGCTTCTCTTGCTGCGTCGCTGACATATTTCTCCGTGTTTCATTTTTTCCTTGGTGCCTTTTCGATCCTACAACTACACACGTTTCACTTCCGCATCTTTCTCTTGCTTCGTTTCACCCCATAGCCTGACAGAATGCCGTCCAATTGACTGACTGTTTATCCCTTCTTGCGGAGGGAGCTGCAGCTTTTGAATCACTGAAGGGTACGGCCGCCTTCGGATGCGGGACGCACCCTTTCGCAAAGAACCCTTTCGCAGTAGCCCCTTTCGCAAAGAACCCTTTCGCAGTAGCATCCCAGCCGGGACATCGCATTCCGTCGCGCCCCTGTGTTTTGATTGTGGGTGTGTTCGACTGTGTAGAAGAGTGTTCTTTCACAGAGCGCATTCGAAGACGCGTCACACAGAAGACGGGAGACCGGGTAAAGGTCGAGACAATGAATTTCGATCGCCAGCGGTTGATACACCGTCTCCTGTCCGGCAGATTCTCCTGCTGTGTGATCGTGGGTCTAGGCCAGACAGGCAGTGACGATGAAGATCGAAAGGTCTATCAAGAAGATCTTCGACGGGTAGTGTGCCCATGGGTGCGCTCAGGGGGGGTTTTGCTCTTTGCATTTGAGGGGGGGAATGAGATCCTCAACTGGCTGGGCCTCCCATGGAAGGTTGTGTCCGTCTCGCACGCGAGCGTTGAGAAGAACAGTGAGTGTAAGTACATCCCATCGAAGATTCTTGCTGCTCTGCCCTCTACGGACTGGCCCAAAACAGCGATTTTCAGTGGGGTAGCCGAGGAGCACAGAGTGTACAGAGTCGTCAAGGGGGACCTCGAGAGGAAGGGAATGTTCCTTGAGGGGGGCGGGGATTCCCACTGTACCTCTGCAGCTGCTCCTGTAGGCAACGGTCTGGTGGGAGCTTTTGGGTATACAAATACCCAGGATGAACCAATCAAGGCCATAGTTGGCCTGGCCCTAGCACACCCACCTTACAGCCCAAGTGCCTCCTCGTACGCTCACCCGGTCAATGAGTCAGACAAAGCCCGTGCAGGAAATTTGACTGAGGGTGAGGGTCAGAGCAGGAAGAGGGGGAGAGGGGAGAGCAGCCTGGAGGGGGAAGAGAGATGGATGGGGGTGTCTGAGAGGGAACTTGAAGAGAGAGAGGGGAAGAGACGGGGGATTTGCAGCCGCTGTCTGAGAGAGACGTCGGTCTCCGGTTATCCCTCCAGCGCATGGATGCGCAGTGAGGGAGGTATGCTCGAGAGAGAGGGGTACAGGTGGGAAGAAGAGTGGGCAAAGGAAAAAGAGGAGGAAGCTCTGCGTTTGGCAGAGGGGATGCGACAGAGAGAAGAAGAGAGGAAAAGGATTCAGAAGGAATTTGGAGAAGCAAGGGCGAAGGAATTGGCCCGCTGCCGCGCCCTTCGACAGGGATACGTGGGGGTATCATCCACGTTCAGACTCCCCACTGGAGTTTGCACAAATCGAAGCATACATACACAGGACTTCTGCACCTATGCCCATCCTGAAGATCAGGAATCTGAAGACGCGCTCCCCCCTCATTGCAGACACTTGGCCGTGTCAGGAGCGTGTCCTTTCGGCGGGTGGTGTTTGTTCAATCATCTCCCGCCACGGTTCAAGAAGGAAGTCGCCGACCTGCCGTGACTCTCAGTTGCATAATCTTGCATCTAAAGTTGCATACTTAGGCTTAATTTATTAAAACATTAAATTCGGGTTTCCATGTGAAAAACTCTCTAATTTGGTTTTTTTCTCTCATTTACTGCCAAATTACTGGCGTTCAATTTTATAATGAATCACTATGGTCGCTTCATGACTACCCTAGCTGCAGGTAGTTAAGACTTTACTGTATTATGTCTGTATAGTCTTTACAGGATTTTAGTAGATTCTATTGAAGTTTAAATAGGAATCTAACGGATATTCAAAAATTTAATTAATGGTTTAGGAGGTTATACCTAGGGCTATACATTTTCTAACTCAAAAACAAAAAAAAAAGGATTTTATATGGGATCTAGGCGACGCACAGTGATAAAGAAAAAGAAAAAAAAATCTCGAGAATATATATTAATCTTTTTTATTTATTTTTTTTTAATTATTTTATTGGAAGTGCCAAACATATATGATAAAAACCTAGACAAAAATTAACAAAAACACATCTAACTATAAATTAAACCTATACCTTTGTTAAGTTTGCTTGGACTTTTGACCACCATGTAGTCTGGGACTAGACAAAAAAAAAAAAGAAAAAAAAAATGATATATGTCTATTCTTTTTTTTTTTTTAACCACTGTGCGTCGCCTAGTATGGGATTAAATTTAGTCAAAATTTATGGAGGGCATTGATTTAAAGTTTGTTCCTAGCATCTGGCCTATGCGTCTTTCATCTCTTCCTTCTGTCCTGGTTACTGCTCTCGCTGCTAGCTCTCTCTCTCATGCGACCTCATACTAGACGCTCCTGCATCCGAATGCCTTCTTCGGTATTTGCTAAGTACTTTCTATCCCTCAGTCATGACCAGCGCACTGCCTACTCCTCCTTCCTCCTAGCCTTCCCCCTGCATTCCTCTGGTCCCCCAAATGCACGCGCTTACCGCTTTTAGGTGGGCAATCTGCAGTCGGGCTCAGATCCGGCCGCACGTCTTGCTCACGTCTTGCACCCATTTCTCATCTAATCGCTCTGCCACCCTCTTCAAGAACATCTTAGCGTCCCCCTCCATCGTCCTGTCGACCGTACTCACGAGTGGGGTGAAGTCGCATCCTCTGTTCGCGCTTGTCTGCCCATGTTTTCTCTTCTTTTCTTCTGCTATTGCTTTGAGGGCTTGAGTCTAGGTCACCGTCTCCCTCGAGGCGGCGTGTGGGTTTATCACCCTGGTATCGAAAATTGCCAGCCTCTGTGGAGCATAGGCCTCCCGGACTTGGAAGTCCCCCCTTAGTGCCGGACATCCCTGCACCTCCCCTTCCTCCCTAATAATCGGCTCCTTTACGTGAACCGCTCCCGCGGGGTATGCTTCCGCTGCTAGACTCGCCCATGTGCAGTTGACTTCATCATGTCGCAGCATGGGCAGTCCCCCTACTGGGCAGTTAAGGGCGTGTTGCAGACTCCACTTTCCCCCACATCCTTCACATCTGCTCTTCTCCCCCCCTATCTTCCCCTGATATCGGATTGTTATCACATCCCGGAATTCGTCTGAGCTGAGATTCATTCCGTGTTCCTTTAGGGGGGTGGCCGTCAGTCATCCTGTATGACTGCTTCTTTTCTTTTGACTGTCTGACTTCCTCATACTGGTCTTCACTGGCTACCTGCCCTGACTAGCTGCCTAACCTCTCCCACTCCTACCCACTCCTTCTCTACTGCTTCTTTTACTGCTTCTTTGTGGGCTGCCCTTGCCTTCTGCCCCCTTTTTACATACTCGTCTGCGTCTATGTCCTCTCCGCAAAGGATGGCCTCTGTGATTGCTTCACTAGCTGCGGCTGAGGTCTTATAGTCCCTGTCCACTGTTTCGGTAGGTTTAACGATGCCTAGGCTTAGTAGTCGGACCGGGAGGGCGGCAACGTCTCTCAGCCACACGTCGTGCTGGGTGGAGGGCCCTCCGTTTCATCGTCCTTTCATCAAGGCGGGGATGAGGCGGTCTCTAATCATGCCTTCCAGCTGCCCCATCTGTCCTCCCGCCCCTGGTACTACCCGCACCACAAACTTCCATTCATGTTGCAGGGATTTAGAACAGGCTGCATATGCTTCGTGTGGGACAAATTCTGCTGCTGTTGCGACTTTCTCTACATTTCCGGCCCATTCTTTCACCTTCTCCTGCATCCATTTCTCTCTATGTGTATCCGTGCCTACGTGCCCCCCTAGGAGACGCGTCCCCTTTACTATCTACAGGTCGGGGAACTCTGCAAAAATCTCCTTGGCTTTCTGCACAAATTGCGGGAGCACTGCAAGGATCAACTTGTCCACCTCCACTACATACCCTGCCGCGGGCCCACTCTCGTGTAGCCATGCTTGCAGCTGGTGTAACCAGCCGGTATTGGACGCGTCATCCGCATACCAGAGCTGGTGCCAGTATTTCTGGAGGGGATCGGGCTCCTGCTGCTGTTGCTTTTTCTTCTCCGTTCCGGCTGCCACCCCTGCACTCCATCTGTCCACTGTGAAAAACCAGTCGCTTCTGTTTCGGGCCGACGCAAAAGCGGCTGAAAAGGATGATGCTGTGCGATGCGAATCGCTAAGGGGTGGGGCTGGTGGGCGAGCTGAGGGGGGGTACGAGTGGAAGGAGGAGGGGGAGGAGGGGGAGGAGGGGGAGGGGGAAGAGGGGGGGGGAGAGGAGAAGGAGGTTAAAATGGGGGAGGAAGCTGAAGATGATGAAAGGGCGGCTGCCTGTCTACCTCTCTTGTATATCGGATTATCCTTTCTTCCTGTCTGGTTAGGCGTATGAGTGGTTGTGGCGGTGGGTATATGCTCTTCGGCTTCCTGTCTTCTGTCTCTCACCCCGCTCTGTTTCTCCTTGTTTGTCTGGCTGCTCTCGCTTGCCTCTGGCTGATTCTCTCTGTTTGCCTATCTGCTCTCAGTCGCCCCTGACTGATTCTCTCTGTCCAGCTAGCTGCTCTCACTCGTTCCTGGCTATGTCTCTCTGTCTGCCTGTCTGCTTTCACTCGCCCCTGACTGATTCTCTCTGTCCGACTGGCTGCTCTCACTCGTTTCTGGGTGTGTCTTACAGCAGCGCAGCTGTCTGCCTATCTGCTCTCACTTGCCCCTGTCTGACTCTCTCTGTCCGGCTGGCTGCTTTCGCTCGTTTCTGACTGTGTCTCTCTGTCTGCCTGTCTGCTCTCACTCATCCCTATCTGTTTCTCTCCGGCTGCTTGGCTGCTCCCACTTGCTTCCGACTGTTTCTTGCTTTCCGTCTGCCTGCTCCCGTTGCCTCAGAGAGATCGGACGAGGGGGACGATAGTGATGGCGTACCTTGCCATCGACATCGGGTCCCCTTGTGTCCATCCCTCTCTGCTGCTGATGGTGGTGGTCCCGTGGATTCCTCTTAGAAAGAGCTCTGCATCCCCCCTATAGCAGTGGAAGAGGAATGTGGAGGCTCTAGGCCAGAGTATACGGGCATTCCACAGCCTCGCTGTGCGATTTGCTGCGTTGAAGGCGTTTTTGGCGTCTATTAGGAGGGTTCCGAATGCCTTCTTGGGATTGTCGCCGGCTTCCTGTGTGAGGGTCTCCCAGAGCTCCCTCACTGCATAAATCCCCCCTTCCAGGCCTCCCATGAGGCCACTGCACAGCTGATTGGCTCCACATGCCTCCTGCAGTTCCTCTCTAGACTAAGTCTCCTTCATAAGTGCTTTTCCAAGGAGGCGCCTGATCGCCTCCCCAATTCCTACTGGGCGCACCCCGGGGCATTTATCTAGTGCGACCAGTCGGCATGCCATGAGTGCCTTCACCTGGTCCTACTCAAACACCCTCCTCCCCATTTCTGTTGCTAAGTTTGCGAGTTCTTCCCTTAACTCTCTATTCTCCTTCCCTAGGCTCAGGACTGCGGTGTGGAGCTGTGTGTTATCGAATCCAGATGGCCCCGTGCTGCCTTGGAGGCGGCGTGCTACTACGACGATGTCCTCCTCGGTGATTAGGAGGGGTGTGAGGGTGGGGAGGCCCTCTCTGGGCATCGTTTCTACTGCTGCTGCTTGGGGTGTTTTTCCGGGGAGATGTTTGGCTTTCAGGGTCTCTGCTACCTGGTAGGTTTATCCTCTCTTGGTAAAAGTATCTTCCCCATCTAAGACTTCCCCTTTCTCTCGGCCTGTCAGTATCCATGTTCCCCTCCTCATCTCTTCCACCTAAATGAAGTTTCGAAATTTCCTCATCTCGGGGAGGCCCGCTGCCTTCTCGAGTTCTTCCCTTTTTGATCGGCTCTCGCTCTCCCCCCTCCTGCTGCTGCTGTGGGCTCTTCTCTTAATTTTGGTTGCCTCTTGAAGGAGGGTTTCTCTTCCCTTCTCCCCCTGCTCCCATAAATCTAGCCTGCTCTCGATGGTCTCCTGTACCTTCTTTACCTTTTTGATATGGGGGTCCCTCCGAAGGGTAAGGTCTAGCATCAGCAGGAGCGCTTCGCTTGGGTTGTCCCCGCTCCTAATCCCTGTAATTAGGGATTGCGTCAGCTATACTAGCCTCTTCCCTGTGCCCCTTTTGGGGAATGCGTACTGCCCGCTGGGGTATAGACGCTATGCACGCCTCCACTCTCACTTCCACCTTCCCTGTGCAAGGGAGGGCTTCCCTCTTGGCTCCCTGGAGGCCCCGTCGGCTGCCTCTATGAGGCGGTCGGCCTCCTCTCTTGTCAGGGGGCGCTTCTTCTCCTCGGCTGCTTATATACCTGCGTTCGCCTCGCTTTCCTTCTCTCTCAGCGGTCGATCGTGCGGGGCCTTGCGTGGGGGGCCCCTTTAGTCTTCTCCTGCTGCTGTTTAACTGCGCAGGGAGCCTCGGCTATCTTCTCCTGCTGCTGTTTGGCTGTGTGAAAAGCCTTAGCCATCTTCTCCTGCTGCTGTTTAGCTGTGCAAAGGGCCTCGGCCGTCTTCTCCTGCTACTGTTTAGCTGCACAGGGGGCCTCGGCCGTCTTCTCCTGCTGCTGTTTGGCTGTGCGGGGGGCCTTGACCGTCTTCTCCTGCTGCTGTTTGGCTGCATGAAGGGCCTCGGCTGTCTTCTCTTGCTGCTGTTTAGCCGCGTGGGTGGCCTCGGCCGTCTTTTCCTACTGTGGCTTCTCAGCAGATGCGGTTCACTCTGACTAGCGCCTTGCCGTATTTCTGCCAAGGCTCCCCCCCCTCCTAGCTGTTCCTCCTCACTTTTGTGTGGAGGAAGCGCTGAGAAACATCTGGATAGAAGTTGCGGACCGGATATACGGTGACCTTCGCCCCCTTTCCTTGGCTGAAGTAAAAGGTCCATGTGACTGCTTCATGGCCCTCTAGTGGTGTGGCGCCGCCGAATTGGAGTTGTTTGAAGAACTCCCGCCCCAAGGGCCCTGCTGGTTTCTCCTGTGGGCTGCCAGCCGGGCACTGACTTCTGTGTATCTCCAGTTCCTCCCCATAGGTGGAGCTCGATTTGCTTTTTGCTGACGTTGAGGACCCTTCTTAAGTATTTTCCCCCCCCTTCGTTAGCTCCGGCAGTTACTACTACCACGTACCTTTCTTGTGGGGGCCTTTTGGGTGGGGGATCCTGGCCCATGCCTGCGGGGGAGAGTGCTGAGGAGGAGGAGGAGGAGGAGGAGGAGGAAGAAGAGGA
>JAHBMJ010000930.1:7581-33379 GCA_018398765.1 Chromera velia | reverse complement strand
GGGGGGGGGGGGGGAGCGTAATGCACGGCTTCGCCGCACGGCAGCACGGCCCCCCCCCGTATTACGAAAAAAGGCTGCCGCGCGGCACGGCCCTACCGGGCCGTGTAGCGCGGCAGCAAGGTTTTTTCTAGCATGCATTAGGCTTTCAACTCCTGGCTGGTAGAAGAGGCACTTAATAGCACTCAACTGCCCCGTTTTCCTCTCTATTCCTCTCTCAGTATCCTTTTCGGCATCCATATATTGATATTGACATGGACGTTGACCCGTTAGTAAGAAGAAAGGGGGGAGCAACACAAGGAGACGACGTTGAGACCGAGTTATATTATCTAGTATGTTATTTAATGGTTTACCGCGCTGCACAGCCCCCCCCCGTGCTACGAGTCCGGACCGCGCTCCGCGNNNNCCCCCCCCCCGATATTACCCCCCTGTTTAAATTGGAAGAATTTAATAGATTCTTAATATTAAATTCTTAATTAGAATATTCAAGTTCAAATTTAAAATTCTATGGTGCAAGTCGAGGCCCGGCGGGACAACCTGGAACATTAATCTTATCCTAATCCTGATCCTATATCCTATCTCGATTTCCTAGTTTGGAACAATTTAATTAAAAAATTTAAGATTTTTTCTATGTATTTCTTATTATATGATTGAATCAATCAATGACGAAGGTACCTAATGAGAAAACCAGGCTTTATAGTCAAAGCAATCTATCAAAACCTACATCAAAATCTTAGGAATGTTCTAGTATGATTAGTTCTCTTCCAACAGCCGAGACAGTCCTGCTATGCACGTACTGTTTGCTAAGGGACCGACGGTGAACTCTACCGAAATCACCATCTCCAAGATTAGTCAATATGACGGTATGCTCTCACTTCTGGGTAAGTCAAATAATCGAGCAAAAAGAATGCATGCAAAAAATTCCACTTTTGTGTGATCCGGGTGGGGATGCCGAAAAAAGTGAATAATTAATGTATGCACCTTCTACATGCACATCATTCACAGGAAGTCACGGGTCTGATCGTATATACAATGATGCCGACACACCGGAACCGTGCATGCAATATCAGACGGACTGATTCCAAGAATGTAACATCTGATCAATCGAGAAGCACAGGACAAGGCATGAGAACCGACGCGCACGAACCCCCCTTTCCCTTTTGCTGCTGTCTTTTGTCTATCGCTTCCAGCAGGTGAATAGTGCACTCAATGGTATAAGTAGGAAAGAACATAAGAAGATCAATCATCAAAGGAGGGAATGTAACAAAATCAACCAAGAACAGTAAAAAGAAAGAAAGTCCTTTCATTCCATAATGCGATCAATGAAGGACTCCTCAAAGTTAGGCTCAAACGAGCAATGACATCAGAAAAAACCTTCACGAGAAAACGAAAAGGCCAACGAGCATTCAAGAAAAAGAAAAGTCAGTTCATCAATAAGAACACAAGCAGGGGCATTATAGGAAAGCAAGGAACGCAATACATTCAAACTCATCTGTCCGATCATTCCTTGTAACTGAGGAATGCAAGAAAAACCAGGGATGAATCTAACTCTCTTCATGGGTAGGGAAGGGAGGGAATAGAAGAGCATTATCGAAATTATGGAGGCAAAAAAAGGAAAAAGCACAAAGATCATGATACCATTTGATGAGAGCATCCCGATTAGGGTCTGCAACTGCAAAAAGCAAAACAGAGGATGCCTGTTAGAGAAAGAAAATCCAAAGCCCCAGCACCGTGGAGCCTCCCTGCCTTTCTAAGACACATTTAGGACTGTAAAGATCTTCCTATAAAAGTAAAGCAGGAGGGCTCCCATCCCAAAGACTCATTACATCAGAAGAAACACAGCCAGAAAAACGAATAAAAAGAGAGCGGTCATCCATATATCGTGCATCAAACCATGACTTGTCTTCCCAAGATGAAACAGAGAAAGAATCAGCAACCGAGAACTCTTACTAGGCTGCAAAAAATCTTGCTCCCCCAGGAGAGTATGGACTCCCCTGAGGGAAGCCTTCCTTCTGTCGAATCAGTCGTCCATGAACATGAATCAAATTAGTACGAAAGTCAAGGTCAACGATCTCCGGTAAGACATCAATAAGGCATGAGATGGCATCTGCGAATCTGTTGTGAGAGGACAAAAAGGCAGCAGGCTTCACATATTGTCTGCATGACACCCATGCCTCTCCACATGCCCCCCCAGCCTCCTTCTTACAGAAAAGACGGAACTTCGGCAGAACAATATATCTGTGTCAAGATTCTGCCTTCACCCTCACGATGAACTTTCTAAGTGACAACAAAAAGGCATCGTGTGGGAGGGAGGGGAAGAAAGCCTTGATATCATCAACAACCATTTTAATGTGACCAACAGGCCAGTCAGGCTTCAGCGAAAGCCGTTCGGACCGATCAGCAGAACGTTCATACCCGGCGTTGAATACAGACACACATTCCTGAAAAGAAAGAGTCGAGTTCAAGTCATAGTGAGGGCCAAAATAATGAAGCAGGCCATTTAAACATTTACATGTAAAGGAAAAAAGAGACTTACGTCCATGCAAAGCATACGAGACAAGCGGGCGATATTTGATAAACGACCAGCCCGTGGGCAACCGACCATCGTCCCCCCAAGATTTCCTCTTTATCTATAGAAGACTAGTCCCAAAACGATGCTTTCTTCTATTCAAGGGACCAAAACGTAAAAGAAAAGACTTCAGGACAGTAGACTAGTTCGCGACTAGGGTTTACGATACCACTCGCCAGATCATTAACAGCGCAATCAAGGTCCGCCTGTTGCAAGACAGCATACGATCGGTTATTTATAAAAGCCGCTCTTACAGCTTGGCTGTACTTCCATGCACATAGAAAGGCTGGATCACCTCGAGCCTTATCCACCGGGACAACAGCCAACACATCCAACAACTTTTTCACCATCCCAGCCTTCTTTGGAAGGGGAAGCCCCCTCCTCAGAGCACGGAGCACATAAAAGAGTAGTCACCCACCTCTTCCTTCGGTCTGCCATAACCGCCGCAGACACACCTCCACCAGCCCCCCTCCCCTGACCATGCCGGGCAGAGCTGAGATGTCCCCTCCCACAACCCCTTGGAGAGACAAGAAAAAAAAAAAAAAAGTCAATCCGCTTCTTAACTGTTGCCCACGATCCACTGTTTGGCGATAATTTACATGAAGACGAGAAATTTAAAGGGAGAGAGAAAAGTGAACGAAGAGATGGAGAAGAAGAAAGAAGTGCACATGCATGTCCCTACAGAAGGGGCAAATCGAGAAGTCGAGCGATTCAAATGCAAGAGCAATCATCATGCGAGTTACCATACAATTCAAAAGGAGCATCAAAACAAACCTTGTATGTATTATCAAGCATTTGTTTCAAATTCTTGAGTTTTGACGGCAGGAGTCTCAGATGAACCCTCGACCTCAACCACCTATGAGCTCTCTATGTCTTTCCACAACTGTAGCGTGTGTGTAGGTTGTGATGCGAGCGTGAGCGAGTGCCCCGCCTTACTACATCGACTGTGATTGAGCCGGGCCGCGTGTGTGTCTTTCCGGGGCCATGATTGAAGTAAGCGCGCACGTCGTAGCATATGTTTTAGCCACATGAATCAGCAGTCACGTTTCTGTTGCATCAGCATGTAAGATCAGTCTAATGTCAATTTATTTTTTGTTGTTTCGTGCACTAGCAGACCGACGTCTGGCCGTATGCACGTTTTGCGTACATGTAAAAAATTTGATATACATAAAATATTTTATGTTTAAAATTTATTGTATTGCAAAGTACGTGCTGTACAACGTTGTTGGAAGTGTTGTGCTTGATGTAGACGGACAGATTTTCTATCTTCGTACGTGTAAAAAAATCTTTCACACTGGTTTCCGGCTTGTTAGACGCTGGTGGATTGGTTGTCAACCACAGTAGATAAAGACTCAATCTTATAAGATTGCTTGCCGAGTGCTTTTCAGTCTAGTAACAGTAACTGTTGTGCTTACTGCACGGTTGCTTAGATTTTCTATCAATGGTGATGGAAGTGGGAGGCGAGCAGCCCTCCCTTCCCTGTTCAGTCTTCCTTGTTCAGTCTCTATCTATCCAGTTGTCTGACTCGGTCTGCATGAGTCGACTTGTCTTCGATTGCAGTCTATGAGTCGAGGTTGGATCGAATTCCCCCCGACAAGCAACACTTCTGAAGTTGTCGTCTGACCGCAGATCTTGTAGATTGTGCATCCGTGTCCTTCGAGACTGGAACAGTCAAGCCAGCTCAATGAGAAGGGAAAACATTCTTTCAGTTTCTGTCTTTATTGTCTCTTGGTGACATTGTGTATGTCTTCTCATAGATCCGCTTCCCGGAGGTGCACGACTATATGGAGAACCGTCCTTAATTCAACTTGGAGAATATCGAGCAGGTGATCAAGAACTAGAACTGAGCCATCACATTGCATCAGAAACTGTGTCTTCCATTTCTTTGCTTGCATTCTACAGTGCCTGTTGATATCCAAGAAGACGGACCTTGTACGCTGGCCTGCAGAGCAAGTAGCACGACATGTTTTTGTCGTGTGCGTGTTAATGACTGGCACTGACCTTTGTGTTACTCAATACGCATGTGTGCTTGTGTTCCTTGGTTGTGCTTGTTTATGGTTGGAGTTGCTTCATTGTGTGAACCTTGGTGGGAAGAAGAGAGGGAAAAGAGACAAAAATGAAAACAGAGGAGGAAGAGGTGGAAGAGGAAGAGGAAGATCCTCAAAGTGGCACAGAGATGAGCAGAGAAGTGCGGAGTATTATGCACAGAGAAGACAGCAGCAGCAGGAGCAAGGGTAGTCCATGCTTGCCTTTCCAGAGCACGCCTTGAAGTCTGTTTTAAATGAGACGCCAACAAAAGAGGAGTTTGAGAGAGCTGCGTGCGATCGCGAGTTCTGGAAAGAGCTAGGAAAAGAGAATGACGGGGGATCTGAGAGTGCATGAAGAAAAGAAAGAGATGTGTGGATGCCGCGATCTCTATCCCTCTCCGTCTCAATATACCACTGTCAGTACATAAAATCAAACTCTTTTCTTTCCACCATCTGAACTTATACTTCTTTGTATCTTCGTGCTTTGTCTTTGTTTTTTGCCTAATGCAATCAGACTACATTAGTGGGAGAGAGTTCGCTGCACAAACCCAGGAAGCCAGCAAAAAGATTGGGCTGTTAAAAAGATAGAGTCATTAATAAAAATGTACTGCGTGCGTCTCTATTCATTTCTTGTCTTAAACGGATACCGTGAAAAAAAGAACAAGCAGTGTCGTTTTGAATCACACTGGTTACCGTATGACAAACATATTTCACTTGCTTTGATTTCGGATGCCGAATCACTAATAGAACAGAGAGCAGAGTTGAGACCCAGAGATGAATGAATCGGTTGCTGACATGCACTTCTACCTTATCTCATTCCCTCATTTCATTCCCGTTGCTCCTTCCATCTCCATCTCTTGTGCTGATCTGTATACATGCCTGTGTTTCTATGTGTTTCAGTGCGTCATATGAAAGAAAAGGAAAAAATTAAAGGGGGAATGTAATCATGCGCACTCCGTACAAAAAGAAAGAGATACGTTTGATAATGACTTATGATTAAATGACAAGATCGGTGAAGGAAGAAACGGTGCACCACGGTTTCAACTTCCAGCTAGACAGCAAGTGAATACGTGGCTGAAGTGATGCTATGTATATAGAACTTGATAGAAATTGATTGTCAGGACCAAGATTGAATCAGATGTGAATGGTCATGTTGCACATCAGGGGTGAATGAGTTTAACTGACTTTTCCGCGTCTTCATGCAATCGCACGTACATTTTGAGCCAGTGCCGCAGTGCGGCGAGTCAGTAAAGAATCGGATCAAAGAATCGATGTATACATGCATGTCAGTGAATGACATATGTTTGTATTGCAAAGTACGTGCTGTGCAACGTTGTTGGAAGTGTTGTGCTTAATGTAGACGGACAGATTCTCTATCTTCGTACGTGTAAAAAAATCTTCCATGCTAGTTTCCGGCTTATTAGATGCTCAGCCTAGTGGATTGGTTGCCGACCACAGTAGACAAAGACTCAATCTTATAAGCTTGGTTGCTGAGTGCTTTTCAATCTAACAACAGTTATACTTACTGCACGGTTGCCTAGATTTTCTATCACTCTTGTAGAAGAGATGCCCGCACCACCCCACCACTATTAGGCCCACTAACACCTAACCTAACACCTAATTAATACCTAATTGGTCTATGCCCGTTGATTCCCGGAGATCCATACAAAAGACGTGTCTCCCGATACCCACCCACTGAATATGACCCCGGAAAGCAAAGCAGGGGGTACTTATAAAACATTCTACCTGAGAGCCCCCTTACGCACTGACGCTGCACACTGACGAACCTTGCGCACTGACGCTGCTCGCATGTAAGACAAATCTATCCTGAACGGTCTCTAACAGTAAAACGGTCTCCAAAATAACCATACCTCTCAAACTTTTTTAGACAGTAAACAATACTTAAAAGCTTAAAACAAAGAGTTTTAAGCGATCAAACAGTATGATTTCCTTTTTTTTAATCGGGTTTAGTGAGAGAAAAAAATATATTGTGTTTGACCGCGGCGTGTGTATTTCATGCATCAGTGCGCGTGCTGTGCCTGTCATGCAATTAAAGCGGCGGTGGGGCCCATGCCGGAGCAAACTTAAAATCGCGGCCGCGGCAAAAAAATCAAAGAAGCCAATTTTTTGACACACGCAGATGTAGCTGAAGGATGCGGTTGCACCTCTACGCACATTGAGCTCAAAGGTGATCGGTGCACACTGCATATTTATCTTTGTACATTGTGAGACTGTGAATCTGCTTCGAAAGTGTTCACTGCTGATGTTTCCAGATCAGGTTGCATAGTATTTCAAACAAAATAGCTGTATTCTTTGCATGCCATTGGGAGAGCAGACTTTGGAACGAACCTCAGCCGTCTTTCTTCTTCAGGCATGGCCGTCTCGTTCTATTAGTAAGCGTGGTGGGTAAATTTGGAGAGGCCTGGCCGTCTTGCTGTCAATCTTTGATCGACGTCTTTTTTCTTTCGCGTGCCTCTATGCATGCGCTCGAGCTCTTGTTTTCTTTATCGGAGGAACTGGGGCTGTTTTCATTTTCTTTCTGGTGAGTTTGAGGTTCTGTCTCCTCTTAGACGTGTACTAGCTAGCCTTGACAACTCGTTGCATCATATCAGGCACTGGCCCACCTTTGTCCAAGCTCTCAGACTTCCGTATCTTCTTGCTATATACCTGCAGACAGGATTTAGGATTCCTACTAGGCTGTTTTGGGGATCCAGAGGGGCCTTCGCGTGCTCTCCAGTAAGTTTATCAGTTTGTTTGTCTCAATGCTTGCAAGCCGTTCCATGAGGTCAGAGCATGATACCACATGATGCACCTCAGACCCTCCCATAGAACTTTATCCTTTTCTTGTTTGGTGGTTGCACGCAGGTCCCCTAGATCTGGGACTACTTTTTGCCTTTGCTGAGGAGCTGGGGTTGCTTTCGCCATTCTTCCGGTGAGTCTGCAGTTCCGTCTCTCTATGTAGGTCAGTGTATGATGCACTGTTGAGCAGATATTTGCCTTGAACCATCGTTTTTGGCTTTGTTACTTCTTAAGGATGTGATTGAATGCAGGTTCCGTTCCTTTGATCATGCTGAGGAGCAACACTTGGGGCTCTGTATGACGACCGTTTCTCTAGGTCAGTGGTTTGTTTTCATTTGGTCCCTATCAGTCGCGTCGTTTTACGCCCATGCCTATCAGTGAAAATCAGTCAAAAGCATCCAGTAGATACGGTCCAGAAAAAAAAAGAGAAGTTATGGCAACCTGGGAAGAGGCAATGGGAGGAGGAGAAGGATGCTTGTCCTTGCTTTCCGTTTGTCTCCCTTTGAATGTGCTGCTTGTCTGCCTGTATTCAGGTTTGCTTTCTATCTTTGAAACAGCGTACCAGTACCAGCCCTGGCCCCAATATGTGGATCCCGGCCGAGACAGAAAGTAGAAAGGGGAGCAAAAGAGTAAGAAAGAGAGGGCGGATCAAGGAAGTGAGCAGACCGGAGCGCTGGCGGGGCCGGGGGGACGTCCATCGATGGAGGCGGGGGCAAAGACGGGGACAGGGGCCGCTGAGCTAGCCGCTGAGGAGCGGGGGCCGGTCCCAGGGCCAAGGCATGCCGCGGCCTGGGCTGGGGCCGGGGCCAGGGCCGGGGCCGGCGGCGTCACAAGGAGAAATCAGAAAGAGCAGAGAGATGCCAGCTGGAGGGAGCGGTAAGATATTTGGGCCGGGTAAATGAACGTCCGCGACTGGCAAAGGAAACCGGGGTCAATCGAGGCCTAGCCCGGCCCGGCAGCATCACAAGGGAGCACGGCTGGGGCCGGCGGCGTCACAAGTGGCCGGGGTAGGCGGTGTCCACCGAGAAGGACACAGACAATCCGGAGATTTGGAGAGGTCGGTAGGAGAAATTGGTGAGGAGTTAGGGCATAAAAAGTGGATTGCCCAGCTTCGCGAAGGGTGCCGGTGGAAGCTGCGCTGTTCTTTTAGGCCCATTCCATACTTTGTGTTCCGCCTCTCCCTCTCGGACTATGTGAAAAAAATATTTGATGAGGGAGAATTTAGGGCTGAATTCTCCCTCGATGAGTATTTGAAAAAAATTTTTTGGAGGGAGAATTTTTTTTAGTGTTTTTTCTGGCTTCTTTTACCGTAATAAGTCATCTTTTTTTTACTCCCTCGAAAAAATTTTTTTTTTATTATCACCGAGGGAGAATTCAGGGCTGAATTCTCCCTCTCCGGGTATGTCAAGGAAATATTGTCTGAGGAAGAATTTAGCCCTGAATTCTCCCTTGGTCAAAATGCGAGGAATTTTTTTTTCCTTCGCACCATAGAAAAGAGATGTGCTTTGGATGAAAGGTGTTTGGGACAGCATTCATCTTATTTGAAATCGTGTCAACTGCTCTCTTTCTCTCCTTGCAGCTCTCAATGTACAGCACTTTAAGCCGTTTCATCTGAGGGAGAATTTAGGCCTGTCAGTGAATTCTCCCTCGGTAAAAATACGAAGGATTTTTTTTTCTTTCGCATCACAGAAAAGACACATTTTTTGGATAAAAAGGGTTCAGGACAGCATTTATCTTGTATGGATTTATACTACGTATTCTTTTTCTGCGCTTAATTTGCACTATTGTGGGCCGCCTTGGGTTAGGCACCAGGGTTGCACCTTGCACGCCTCATCTAGCGCCTCGTATTCTCTGCCTGTACACATACAGAAAAAAATAGCTAGATTGTTGTAAAACCTTTTGAATTTGTTTTCTAAGCCTTTAATTCTTCTTCCATCTGCCTGTCTCTGTTTTTGATACATCTATCATAGACTCTTCTTCATATGTGTGTCTTCTGAATATGAAAGCAGTTAAGTCCACTTTGAGGTGTGTGGAGGGACCATCCTAGATAGCCCCTGTAGATGGTGGGTTCAGAGCTCGGTCTTTGTGTCAGTGGTTTATGCTTGGTCTGCCAGGCTCTAGAGCTCTAGGTTGCCTTTTTGTTATCCATTTTGATTTTATTTTTGAGTCTTTCTCCATCTCTGCACATGTGTGTATCTACGTGTGTATAACGCTAGGTGCAGCGTATGTGTGTGTGTGTGTGTGTGTGTGTGTGTAAAAGAGTGTGAGAGTGTGCGAAAAAGGATATCCACGCATGTATTCTGTTTGTCTCCTTGTCTTGGAAGTTTATGTACTCGTTCTAGCACTGCATTTTTTTGCCTGTATTTGTATTCTAGAGCGTACTGCTAGTAGTCCGTGTGATCGTGTATTCCGTATGCATGTGTGTATGCACATACGTGTATGTGTGTATGTATGTGTGTGTGTGTGTATGTGTGTGTATGTATATATGTGTGCGTGCGCACCTGCATCACGGTGTATATGTGAGTGTGTGTGTGTATGAAAGAGAGAGAGGGAGGGAGGGAGGGAGAGAGAGTAAGTGTGAGTGTGTGTGTGTGTATATGTGTGTGTGTGTGTGTGTGTATGTGTGAGAGAAAGAAAGACAGTGAGTATGAGTATGAGTGTGAGTGTGTGTATGTGAGTGTGTGTGTGTGTGTGTGTATGTGTGTGTGTATATGTATGTATGTGTATGTATGTGTGAGTATATAAAGGTGTGCATGCAACGCAACACAGTCTTTCCATCCTTTTCTTTCTTAAGGCTCATGACGTTTACCTCTTTTAGAAAGAATGAAAGTGTGTTGTTGCTTTTCTGTGAGCCAGCTTGTCTGAGTGCGCGTTTATGTGTGTGTGCACATGTCTGCGGTGTATGTGCTTGTTCTCCTTCTACCTTTCGGTCTCTATATATATATATATATATATATATGTGTGTGTGTGTGTGTGTGTGTGTGTGTCTGTGTATGTGTGTATGTGTGTATGTGTGTGTGTGTGTGTGTGTGTGTGTGTGTGTGTATGTATGTGTGTGTGTATATATGTGTATGTGTGCACGCGTATGCATACTGGCAGATCCATATGCATGCAGACCTTTACTGACAAGTTATGTATACTGAAAGCCAATTTGAAAATGTTGATCATTGTTTCAGCGGCATAAAAAAATTGTTATCTGAGTCGAACAACTTCGTTGTCTGGTTGTTGTGGTGTTACGCTGAAACAGTGCCTTCAGCAGCTCACGGCCAATGTTATGAGCATTCTGCTTATGATTTGTAGTCATGCATACAGTCTAGTATACAGTACTATATATATGTATGATAACATATTAATAACATCAATTGTGATACTCGTAAAAGTTCTGCACTATGTTTCACATGTTTTTAATCTTTCTGCTAAAATCTTAAGATTTATTCTGGAGAGAATATTTTAAAGAGTTAAAAACTTAAAATCATAAATTTAAATTTAAATGCATATAGTTATGATAAATGAAGTTAATATATGATTCTCTCACTAACTTTGATTTAAAAAACACTTAATTACACTCTTAAACCGTTTAAAACTCTTTATTTTAAGTTTTTGATCATTGTTTACTACCTAGAAATGCTTGATAGATATAGTAATTTTGGAGACCGTTTTGATGTTGGAGACCGTTTGGGATAGGTTTGTCTTATGCATGCAGTCACAAAAAAAAAACCCCGAAAAACATTAGAAAGTTGGAAGGGCATTTACATCCGTTGCGGTGTACTACAGTGTACGAAGAAGGATCGATTTCGCGCTTTCCGGGGTTGTTCGCACGTTTGCATACGTCAGATCTCGATAGACACCCCAAGCTATCTCGCGGGGCTGCATGTATAGCCGCTATTGGCCACTGCATATATCTGACGCACATAAGCGTGTGAACGACCCTGGAAAGCGTGAAATTCATCATTCTTCGTGCACTGCAATGGATAAGTGCCCCCCCAACTTTCCAGTGATTTCCGGGGCCTTTTTTTGGTGAGTGCATACATACATACGAGCAGCACAAGGTTCGTCAGTGCATGCGCAGCATCATGTAGTGCACAAACTAGGGGGCTCTCGGGTAGAATGTTTTGTATTAACGGGATACACCCAACCAGTTGGGTGAATGCCTCGGGGGGCCATTTAGGGGTCCGCTCATATTTGATTGGTACACACCATCGGGGGTTTAGACATGTCTTGTGTGCTGCCATGGGGTGGGGGCCACGCCAACACGTGTGAAGTATATGCTTTTCGGGACCGCGCATGTCATATGGGCAACTCCGTGCGAGTTACACTTGAGGGGCACGCATGCATAAAGTAAATAAGGCGCGGCTCCGTGCGAGTTGCTTGAGGGGCACATTTTGGAACTCGGGCGACACTGACCGACCGTACACGTGATAGAGACAGAACCGATCCCCGGGCCCCCCCCCAAAATGAAAAAGTGCGTTATGCGAGACTTTAATTGCGAGTGCGTGCGATCTCGGCTGATCTCAGCAGAGCTGAGCTGCCCCCCGAGGCGATAAGTACCCCCCGCTTCGCTTTCCGGGGTCATGGGTATTGTCCATGTATTGTCCGTTTGATCCGGCTGGGCGAATGCGGTCAATTGGAGGTGGACAGTTTCAGACTCAGTCAGAAAGTGTGTCAGTGCACGAGTTCACGAAGTGCGAGACAGTGAGAAGTGTCAGAGCACAAGGCTGCCAGCGCAGGACGAATGCTGATGTACAAGCCACGTGGTGCAACTCGTGCGAGATTTCAGTGTGTTGGATCTGTTGCGCGGCAGGATCCGTGCCGAAGTACAGATCGTGCTTTGAGGATAATACGGCAGTCTAATTCTTATATCAAGAATATTGTGGCGTACCTTTTGAGTTGACGTCTTTCTAAAAGCATTCAGCGGAGAGTGCCGCAATATGTCGTCTTCTTCTTCATGTGCTTCAGCTTCAGGGCCTGCTACTGAGACTTCGAATTCTCTTCTAGCCCTTCATTCCTTCATGCGCAGCCAACCCTCAGCCTGGCCCCCGCCGGATCCCCCCGCTCGGATTCCCACAGACATGGGGCGGATACACTGAGCTCTACCGCATACCGCCAGATCACCCGGACGTCTCCATCCGTGTACCCAGCTTTGACCGGGGTTACTTCCTTCTGAACAGACTGACCACCCCTGATGACGACCTGAAACACTGGGCGTTGAAGGTCTGGATCTTCATCTTCTACGCAGGGACCCCTCAGCCCATGGAGCACATCTACGAGGTCGTGCCCCCTCCTGAAGAGCTGCACAAGACAAAGTCAAAAAAGATCGTGGTCAGTCCATAAACAGTCGCAAAGAAGAAGGAATAAATCCAACAAACGGAAATAAAAAATCAACTGGCAGTGTTGCTCGGAGTTTTCTCTCTCAGCCGGCAGCTTTCCGCGTACTGGTTTTGCTGACAGGTCTCTCTGCTGTGAGGAGCTTGGAAAAACAAGGATGCCTGTACTCTCTCTCTCTCTCTCTCTCTCTCTCTCTTCGTCTGTCTCATTCGTGTCTTCTTCAAATTGCTGCAGGATGTGTTGCGCAAATGCGGGCCCATCTTCAGGACCTACGTCGCAAAGCAGGATTTGATTGGTTTAGGGGTCCACATCAAGAACGGATGGGGGGAAACTGGAGAAAAAAGGGTTAGCTCTCTGACTCTGTAGGACCGGTATGACAACTAACACTTGCGACAGTGACTGCATCAGCCACTGAGTGTCTCTGTGGGTCCTTTTTGCTCTTCCCATCCCTTTTCTTTCATTCCAGTCTTCCTCAAAGACAACAAACGTGAGAAAGAATCGACAGAGGGTTGTGCACTGAGCGTTCTCTCTGTCTTTTTTTTTTTCAACTCTTTTCCTCGAAAGAACCTTTCCTGTATTGTTTCTATTCATGTCAGTCGTTCATTTGCTTCGTTCTTCGTCGTTACGTTCTTTCTCCCTTTTCTACCTTGCCCGATTTTGTGTCTTAACCCCAACTTCTTCCCTCTCCTTTCTTCCCCAAATGGGGTTTGTGGCTGAGAGAGTTTTTGAAGTACTCTCACGTACCAAATCTAAATTTTATCCTGGTCCGACCCCCATCTGGTGCTCTGCTCTTCAGTCACTCCGACCCTTAACTGCATTCACTACTGTTCCCCGTCTCGCTGCCGTTCCTGTGCACTTCTCTCATCCCCTCTTTCCCCCCTCTCTCAGGATTGGAATCGGGCAGCCTACCCCACTAGGGCAGTGCTCGAGAAAGTCTGGGAACGATACGACGCCTACGGAAACGCCCTCTGGAGCCGTCTCGGCACGGAACTCTTCCTCGGACACTTCGAGGGCCTGTCCAAACTGAAGACCATTCTCGGACGGAATCCCGAGAGGCTCTCCCACCCCGACCTTCGTTTCCCTATCTTCCCCCTTTGCTACCATGTCGGCAGAAAGCCTAGTCAGAGAACAGAAGCAGACCGGCCCACTATTGGGGTGATGAACCCTCGAGTGAGGTCGGAGCTGGAGTACACCATCCGAGGCAGCGTGCACATGCCGGGACTGAGGGAGGATTTGCTGAGGGAGTGCGGGAGCAAGGGAAACATGGGTGACAAGCCGACGGTGCAAATTGACTACGAGCGCACTGTTGAGCAAAGTTCCAACTATCCTCAATGGGTCAAGTCGAGACGCAACATCGAGGCGGTCACAAGGATTTGGATCTACCTCTACATGACCGGAAGACCCGAGAGAATAGAGGTGCTGGTCAACTGGCTGCCTCGGTGGCTTTTAGGAAAAGCCGTGGTCGGTCGGTCGGTCTGCTGACTGAGTGCGTGCGTGCGTGTGCAAACAGAGAGAGGGAGAGAGAGCCTTCTAGCTCTCTGATGGATGCACTTTCCGTATGAGATCAATCGCTCACTCTGCTGTTGCTTTGCAGTACAGTTCCCGTCCATTTCCTTTTCCTTCCTGTGTTAATTGTCATTTTTTCTTGTCTTTCGACGTCTGCCTGACTCGGTCTGAACTTGGTGGAAAGGAAAGGAAACGAACCCGGATGCAGTGCTGATGGGAGCTCTTCGAAGGAACAAGTTTGTCTTTGCTGTCTCCGTCTCTGTCTGCGCTATTCGAACAATATGAAGAACACACGCAACTGGGCCCTCCCTCACTCACACGAACTCTCACTCACACACGCGCAACCCCCACCCCGCCTCCACATACACACACACACACACACACACACAGAGAGAGGGGGAGAGAGAGAGAGAGAGATGAATCTATTCAACGATTGATGGATGTATTTGTCTGCGCCCGCCCCCGCCCTTCTGCTCCTTCCTCCGTGAGTTTGATCGCAGGTCCGCCTGGTTCATCAGTTTGCGTACCTCTTTGAGTGCACTCGGCTGGACAGGCACGCGCCCGGGGAGCGGAATCTGGTCTGGATCGTTCGGAATGACAAGGACAGGAACTGGGCCCGTATGCTGAAGATGTTCACCAAAGTCTGTGAGTGAGTGAGCTAGTCTCTCTAGGAAGCTCTTTGTGTATCTGTATCTCGATGTACATCCGTCTGTATATCTTCATGCGGGCTCGAATGCTGAAGGTGTGCATCGCATGCAGCGATTGAGTGAGCCAATCAATTTTTGTCGCCTTCTCTTGTCTTCATGCCCTCTTATCCTCTTTTCATTCGATTCGCCTCTGGCTGTTCCTCTCCCTCTCCCCGTCTTTGTCTGTACAAGCTAGTGTATACACACACACGCGCGCGCGCGCGCGCGCGCGCGCGCTGAAAGGTGCCTTCTTG
Source organism: Chromera velia (assembly GCA_018398765.1). Taxonomy (NCBI): domain Eukaryota; family Chromeraceae; genus Chromera; species Chromera velia. The sequence goes on along the minus strand of JAHBMJ010000930.1, from coordinate 18,216 downwards.
TTATTGCCGTGTACGCCTGGGTCTGCCTGTTTTTGTCTGTGCCGGTGCTTCCCTTGAACGCTTCAGTTCCTGCTGAATTGCTTCTCATTTCTTGCTTGGGCCCTGTCGGCTTGACCATGAGGCCAATCTGAATGTGCCGTTTCCGTTTTTTTCTTTCTTTCCTTTTTCTTTTCAGGAAAAGCCTGCGTACACCCCTGAGGAGATCCGTCGCGTGTGCGACCGACTGGATGAGGACTTGCCTGGCGTCCTGCAGCAGATCCGCGTGATCGCGTCAATCGGCAAACCCGGAGCGTGGAGGATCCTGGAGGAGGGGCTGGACAGAATGTTCGCTGTCGGGTCGCAAGAGATCCGCCACTACAGGCCGGAGAGATGGAAGGAGTTTCAGCGAAAGCAGGAAGAAGGAGGGGGGGATAAAGCAAGAGAAGGGAAGGATGAAGATGAGAGCATGGGAGTGGTGACTGTGGGAGAACTCTCTGGGGGTGTGGATGATCAGGCGGGACAGGACGAGGGCGAGGGCGAGAGGGGGGGTTCAGAGCGTGAGGGTGGGGGCATGGATGTGGATTCCGATCCGATGGGGGAAGGGGCAGAGGGACAGGAGCGTCAGCCGGAGGGTGGGGGCATGCAGGGGGGCGCGCTGCCTCCCGTGGATGTGGATAAGGGGGAGGAGTCAACTCAAGAACGGGAGAAACAGGGGATGAAGGCGGGCCCCCAGGGGTCAGATCTCCGTTGTGTTGTTCTGGACTCGGGACACGTGGGGGTGTCTTCACTTCCGTCCGGGTCTAGCTCGGCAGGTTTCGATTTCCGGGTCCCCTCTTCTGGTGTCCCCGGCAGTGGGATGTCGCCTCCAGCAGGGGGGCCTCTCACTATCAACAGGGACTGAGTAAAAAGAACTTGCAAATAGTGCGTTTTATCTCATCGTTCTCTCTCTCGATCTTCTTGCTGCCCGTCTCGATCTGAAGGTCCTGAAGCTTCTAAACAGAGGGAATATGATTAGCCAAAATGGCACCCGCCTCAAGAAATCACATCATGACATCTGTCATGATTGATTCTACTATTTGGCTCTAGATTTGGCTTCAAAACACACGCCTCGCGGTCCTCAACAAAGAAAAAACACTGTGTCATATAGTTTAAAAAGTGACCAAATGAAAAACATGATTTCTTTAAGAATTCAATTCAATTTTATAACCTATAGATTGAGAGTATTCGATCGCTTCAAGCAAGGCTTACAAACTATACTAAAAACTTATAAACTAGCTTGAAGTATACTAAACAATCCAGCTTTGGTTAAGTATATTAGTAGTATAATAAGCATCATTGCATGTTTATGCTAGCTGATATAAGTGATATAGCCCAAAATTTAAATAACTCTATTCCAGTAAGATATATGCAAAAAATCTAGTAAGAGATCGATCAGCGATCTTTTAATTTGTTTTTATATGAATGAATAAATGAATGAAGTTGGCTTTGCTAGAGTGGAGCCGTGCTCCCAGCAGCCCATGTTCATGCAAGAGATCGTCAATCACTCAACATATGCAGCAAACACCGCTCTGTTCTATAAGCTCTGACACGGAGTTACCGTGAGTGTAGCAGTATTCAATTATCTGACTCAGTGACTCAAGGTTTTACGCAAACCTGGATGCAATCATCCAAACCGGAGGTTCATTTACAGAAGAAACAATTGTATACTTCTCTTTGGCAAGCATCATTGAAGCGTAGCGAAGCAATAGGGCTTTTCATCTTCCACAATGATGTCATGAAAAACCAACGAAACTGCGAAACAGCAAGAACGGGGCAGGTGCAGATAAATGAATTCTTCATATTCAATCACTGGAGCGCCTCAATTATTGCCACCCGGTGTTCTTTTCTCTAAGCACTCTCCTTCTTTCAATGAGCTTTCATACATGACTTTGTGCATGATTACTATTGCTCCGTCCATCCAGCTGTACTTTTGCGATTAAATTGAAGTCACGGGACGTGATGTAAACGGTGGTCAGGATTCTTTCGGGCCGCCAGTCGAGAATTCACTGGCCCCAGGGACAGCGCAAAGTCTCTGTCTGGCCCTCTTCTTCCTTCTTCCTTCTTCCTTCTTTTCCCTTTCATGCATGGCTCCCTGTTTGATTTTTTTTTGCTTGCTTGCTTGCTTCCTTCCCTTCTTCCTTCCCTCCCTCCTTTGTTCTTTCGGTTCGTTGCTCCCTCTCTCTGTCTCGGGAAGCTCGAGAGATGAGCGTCTCTGTGAATTTTCTTCTCGCTTCTCGCCAGACGGTCTTCTCTTTCAAGCTAGCGTGACACAGGCAACAGACAACAGAAGCAAAGATTCTTTGTTTCGAATGCTTGACGTCGGGTACACAAATTGGCTGCGTGGAGGGCATCATCCAATGACTACAAAACCTCAACATACAAAAACCCAACCAAGTCTGGAGAGCGTGACGTTCAATGCAGGGCTCCTCAGGACAGGCACTCCTCTTCCCCCCGGCCATGCAGCAAACCGTCAGGCGCCAAAGAGAAAATTAACGAGGAACAACAGGAATTAAGGCAAAGGCGTTCCCGGTTACATCATACGAAGGCGAGAACAGTGCGGGCGGTGCAGCCTGTAGGTCGGCACTCCAGATCCAGAAGACTGCATGGAGGCAACAATGAACGGAAGCCCGACAGAGCGGCCAGCAAAACGCATTCAAGGGACGCGGCACCGGAACTAGGTCAGGAAGTGTTGCAGACTCAAAATTTTGGTGCTTGCGAGAGAGGTCAGGTCTGTAGCACTTCAGGCAATGAATGCTGGGCACACTTCAGGCAATGAATGTTGTTTTGAAAAACAGCAAAGACGTAAGTCAATTTTCCTGTCACTGCCCAACAGTACAAGTGAATAGCCGTACTTGGTACTAGCTCAAGTACACAATCGTCTGACACGATGTGCCGGTTGACTGGGAGAGTAGAAATGCGGCAGCTTACCGAGTAGTAGTAAGTCTCGTAGCGGCCACAGGGACTGGGACCGTCATAGATGTAGTACTTCGGAGGGCAGTAGGGATACCCCCGGGCAGTGTAGTAGTAGGTCTCGTAGCGACCGCAGGGAGTAGTGTATGTTCGAGCGCATGTTCGAGCACAAGGCCTGATGACCTGAAGAGGAGATTAAACCAAAAAAGGAACAGGAGGGGGAATGAGTTTTCACTTGTAAACTGAAGCAAACCTCTACGAATCTCGTGGGCAGAAGCAAAGCAAGGAGCAAATAACGGGTCCACACTGCCTGAGACAGAAGGCGTGTTGCATGCATGACCTACAGGCTCGACGGTGCTTTCGATCTTGATGCAGTCGTCACCATCGCAGATATACTCGGTGTAGCGCCAAGACATGTCTGCAGGGAAAACGAACCAGAAGCAGAAGATACAGGCAGGGGGGTTCTGGAGCCTGATTCGTCGCGAGGTGGACCCCAGCCCTTGTCGACTCACTGTTGACGGAGTGTGTTGTTTGTTCTTTGCGAAAAGGACGATTAAGCTGAACAGATGAGCGATCCGCTTGCAAGCCGTGAAGCAGGGGGGTACAGTACAGTGCTGTGGCCAGACACGTACACGTATATAGCCTGCAGCTCCGCACCTACACTATACTTAGCTGGTGACGGGCTTGTATGAAGGTAAGTCATCAATCCATGCAGCTAGGTAAGACGGATATATATATATATACCGGCCCCGAAGAGACACGAAGAATTAGGAGTCTCGACCGCGCGCATGCGTTTACAACTTGCAACATCGATTGCTCCTGCAGAAGAAGCTTCATGGAGAGATGCCTGCCCCAAGCCGGCACAGCTAGCTGGAAAGCTCTTCAGAGTGTTGAATCTACTGAATAGTAGCTGTATATATATGAAAGGAGAGATCGAGTCCCTCAGATGAATTGCATTTCAGATATGTGAAAGCGCGTGCATGCATGCGCATGAGAAGCGCACGGAAAGGCCGTTTTCGCTGTCTTCGAGACGCTCGCACGGAGTGCATGCTTCAACTGAGTCTTATATATATATCGAAAAATAAGTCACTGTCATCAAAATGACAGAGCTATATATATATATATATATATAGACTTTCGGAGCTGTATATACACAATTAATCGTGAGCTGGAATGACATCGTAGACGGTGTGACATGCAAGTACACATCTGGACTCTGGGTTCTGTCCTCCCTAAGTGTCCCTTGCAATGCTGATTGCTGACGTCTCCAAGCATGCCAGATCCCTGCAAGCTGACAGATCGATCGACGCTTCCGGAATAGCTGCGACAGGTGCGTACATGGAAGGGACATGTCAGAGAACTTCAAGACGTGCATGGAGAAAAAAGGATTGAGCAGGAGAAGATGACTCCTGCGCACCTTTCATGTGTCACCTCTGTGTGCGAAGGCAAAAGCGCGGATCACAGAAGGTTTGTCTTGCATGCATGGCTCTTTTTGAACATCAGCGAGTGCATTCATGTATGCAGGAACTGCGCATGCACTGGAAGAAATTCGAGCAGAGCCGCAGTCTGTCTGCGAGAGTCACCCTGTGCGTGGATGAGGCGCGTCGCCTCCGTCAAGAGTGGCGCCAGCTGTCTGAAGAGCACATAAGTTCCTTACATGTACAACAGGGATCCATTTTTTTCTTTCATGTGTTTTCGCAGACATTGCATCAGGGGAAATCGAGTAGAGCTGGGGGAGTCGAGAAGGCAGAATGTAAGCGATGTCAAAAGAAATTTAATTGTAGTCTTTCCTGTTGCCGAACATTTCATTGATGTGTGCTTTCTTTTTCGCTTCTTCTTGATGCTATGCGCGAGAACGTAAGCTCTTCTGACTTAGGGCAGAGAGTGGGCGGGCAGTGGTCTGAGAGAGGAAAGACAATTTCGGCCCTTCCCCAATCGCCTCGTTACTCTGACATGCTTTGCGCTTCCTGTCCTCTGCCCCGCAAGTCTCCATCTTCCGCAACACATCTGACAGTGTGTGTCTATATACATGCCTGTCTGAATCGATGCGTCTCAGACTGTGCCATCTAGCTTTGCCGTGTATCACACATTGATCATCAAACGCAACTCTTCTTGATGAAATCATTCCACGCATTCTCATTTCACGAAAAAGCCTCCCCGACGCAGGATATACTGATAGTATCAGCCCATGTGTCTGCGTAAAATGGTGCCTCCCTCCTCCTTGAAGGACTTGCATGCTGCAGGAGACACCCTCAGACAGCTACCTCCTTCTTCCAAGCCGGTCCGTGCACTTCTGAGAACCTTCACGATTTCCGTTGTCTAAGGGTACTCCGACTTCAGAGTGACGTAAAAAAAAAAAACGCACGGGAAGGAAGAGGGAAGAAGGGACGAAGAGCAAGGGCAAAAAAGAAGAGAGAAGACAACAGAAAGAAAAATTTTGAAGCAGATAAGGGACTTGGCGTGCGCCTTCCCTCATTGAGAGGAATATTGATTGAGTCCGACTAGCTCGCGAGCGTGTATGGCCACGAGTGTTGTCGAAGGAATGCGGAGGTGCTCCTCCCCATCTTTTCCTTTACTGTTTCTTCCTTCTCTTTCTTAGGGTCTTTTATTTGCACTCTGTGCATCAATTGAAGAGTCAATTTTTCTCTCTGTTGACTTGCCGGTACTTGCCGGTCTGCATCATTTCCCTAGCTCTCGCTGCACTGAATCTAGCACTGGATGTCGCTAGAACATGGTGCAGACGCCAAAAGATCAGCTCACAAGCACCCCCGGGTCTTATGTGCATCTTCTTCAATCGTCTCTCTCCCCTCTGCAAATGATGATTTCAATGGTGGCAAGCCTAATAAACGACTTTAATAACCACTGCTACTAGAAGTAGCAATTTGTAGTAGCTCGACCAATAAATGAATCGATGAATCAGCGATCAATCTACATTTATATACAACCTGCATTTCATTGCTTTTTATCTTTTGATTGATTGATTGGTTCCGCCATAGGCCTTCCCGCTATGTCCATGATAGTTCATCTGTTGTTTCTTCTAGCTTATACTAGCCTTACAGTGCCGCTTACTTTTCTTTTTATAGATCTGATGATTCGTAACATTTTAAGAACTTGTTTAAGAAAATTGTTCGTTTTTTTTTTTAATTAACAAATAATTCAAATTAAATATGTCATTAAACTATCATGAATTGAATTGAATTGAGGCGGTTAAAGCCAGTGAGCCACCACTTAGGCTCTGGCCAACCAATATCATGAAGTTCATTACAGAACTTGTCTAGGAACCTGAAGTAAAACATCATATATGATTACTAGAAACATTAATTAATGTCATGTTATCTCATATTATACCAATGTTACTGATCTAGCTCTAGATTTACTAGCTACTAACACAATATATAAAATCAAGTTTAAAAATTATTCGACTTATATTATTAACTGATTACTACAGTTTTTTATATTGCATGTTCTGTAGGCAACATGTTATAATGGGAAGGCCTAGCGTGGAACTAATCAATCAATTACACAGTAGTATGGTTAGGAGTTACTACTGGCCCCTTTTAGCTACTAAATAGCTAGTAGTGAGTTACCGTCAGTTTGGTAGTAACCATGAGATGGTAACCAGCGAAGTTGAAGGTGTGTACCACTACCATGCTAGTTTAAGGAAAAACTCTGGTAAAAACAGTTGCTAGACCCATTTTACTAAAGCCTGACCACTTACTAGACCACTTAACCCGTTAGCAGTTTAAAGCCCCGAAATGATCATACTCAAATAGTATATGCTATACATAATGATATACTAGTTAGAGCGAGTTAGAGTTCAGTCATAAAATGATGAACATTGAGTTTTACTAGAATAAACTTTTGATGAATGCCAAAAATATATGATTTTTAGTAGTCTAAAATTGGTTTTGTAAGTTAAGTTTGACTCAGAACGTGGCCAAATCTGTCTGTTTTTAGCTACTACCACTACCATTGGAAGACTACTACCGTAACCATAAAATTGGTAACCAGTGTTGTTAAGTCTCGGTACTTTCGGTACCTCGGTACCAGAGGGGGGGTCGGTATCAGATTTCGGATCAGATCTTTCAGTACCGACCTAAATGACTCTCAAACTTAAAAATCACATGTAGTCTGATATTACAATATCATTTAAACACACTTCATAAAACAAAATAAACAAAATATAATGATAAATTAAAATTAAGAAAGTCTTTTCTAGTTTTTTTGATTGTTTCGCGACTTCTGTCTTCTAGAACGGTCTATGGATTGAGGCATAAAACCCATGTATAGAACTGTTTGCTTGCATAAATCGAGGATGCATGCTCTTGAGGCTGATCGAATCAGATCGATGCATGCTGTATGGCAATATATGGTAACAGATGCGTCGCCACGTCGGAATCGGTTGGTCGGACAATGGACTCGGATCATGCCGAGTCGGATGCGATACACTGACTTGCACAGAGGCTGGTAACACACACACACTCCCTCCCTCGTGCGATCTGACGCATGAATAAAACACATACACACGGAAAAAGCAGGAAAGAAGGCTCATCCTCGCTGTTTCTTTGCTTCTTGCACTTTCTCTCTCGTGCGATCCGACGCATGAATAAAACACACACACATGGAACAAGCATGAATGAACAATGGACAATTCCAGTGTCCTAACAGCGTATAAACAGTCTGTAAAGAGTTCTAAAAACCTGTTTAGAATATATAAAAAAGCCGGTACCGAAAGTACCGAAAAATTTTGGATCGGGGGGTCGGTATCGGATTTCGGTACTTAGGTTTATCGGGACTTAACAACTCTGTTGGTAACCGGGCGGCCTAGCGGCTGCCTAGTAACCGCCTTACTTTCATTTCTCATAACCGTACTGTGTACAATCAATCAAAAAAAAAAAAGTCCTAATTTTTTTGTTATAACCTAATTAAGATACAACTTGTAAACTAGGCAGTAAACTAAGTTGTAAAAAGCTTATTAAAATCTTTTTATTTCTTAAATTTATACTTTAATCTAACATCATTGAAACTAAGCACGCTGACACGTGTTAATCATGAGTATTATTCACAAATAACTTGACATTGCGTGTAGCATTACGTGCAAAAGTGCTAAATTAACACCTATGTTAACATTGCCAATGTTGTGCCAATCCGAGGTCCAATCAGAGGTTTTCACGAATCACGGTTCGCTTTAAGATCTTCACTGGCAACACATGACGTCGACGATCCCAGACGCCTTTAAGGACGTGCTAAAAGTTTCTGGACTAGCTAGCTGCCGGACGGTTGGAGGCCTGCTGCACCCTGCTGTATGCCCTGACCGAACATCTCTCTGCCGAAGTATTCAGCAACCAGAGGAAATCCAGCGGTGGAACCTGGGGCGGATAGGATCCACAGAGAGGGGGTGTGGAAACGGGTTTATACACATTTGAACACATCGATGTAAGGGCGTTGAAAAAAGTGAAGAAAGAGAAGAAAGAAGGGGCCTCTGTGAACCCGCTCCAGAAATTCAAAGAACCAACGATCGATGAAAGAGGAAGAAAAAAGCCTCCCTGATTAGTTTCATCTCTATAGAGAGACGGACATTCGTGCAGCCAAATCGGAAGACAGAAGAGCACATCAAAATGATGAATGAGGTGTCGGTCTGACCTCTGAGGTATTTGAAGAAATCGTCTGCGTTCAGGGCCTGTACAGATCTCTGTTCCCTCAGGGTCTGCACCACAAGGAAGCTCAGACAGACAACACACAGAAGACACCCGCGGAGGGAAAGAAATGAATGAAGTAATCCGTCTTTTCAAGATCTGTGGAGATTCTGCGGAAAGGGGAGGGAGAAAAAGAAGCTTAGAGAATCTACATGGCTTTCGGGTTCTGCCAACTTTCACACGGTTATGAATCATCTTTTCCTTCCTGTATGACAACAAGAAGGGAAAAGAACATCTCAGCAAAGGGGATCGTGGAATGACTTTCTGCCTGGCTGAGTGGCTGACTTTTTTTGCCTGTGCGTCTGGTGCACACCGCCGACAGCTGTTAGGGTCCGATAAGCAGAAGGTGTGGAACGAGTGCCTGAACGCATCCGAGCAACCAACAACACCAGACAGACTTCAATCGAGTGCGACGCTCCTTCTGCAGAAGCAGGCCGCTGAAACCATCACCCCTTCTCAGGCCCTTGCTGTTTGTGTGGGAAGACTAAGTACTCATATGGACAGTATGGTCTGGGGGAAACGTGCAAAAGAGAAGTAATTCCCCGCTGAGAACGACCCCAACCACAAACCTCTGAAGGGAAAAAGAGATCGTTGTGAACCAACCGTGCAGCAAGGGTGTGTGGGGGGGTTTTTGCAGAATCATGTGCAAAGCCGGTGGATCGCCACGGGCTTCTCTGCAACTCTCCGCGTGCCTGCCTGCCTGCCTGACTGACTGACTGACTGACTGACTGCCTGACTGACATGCAGAAGAAGTGGGTGACTGGGGTCTCTAGCTGAAGGCCGCACTGAGAGCACTTTCCGAGTTGGAACACTCTAGATTCCCTCTCTGCCTGTCTCGCCTCTTTCCGCATCCGCACAGCTTCGGCAACGTCTCTGGCGGCCCTGCTCCGGTTCTCCTCTGCACCCACCCACTCGGAGAACGCAAATCACACACATGAAGGCGAATAGATACGCAATTGCATCAATGTTGGCATGCAGATTCGACGCAATCCGTGCCGTTTTGGATTTCCCCACATACTTTGTGCCTGAAGACGGATGAAAAGATACGTTTTGTTTCCTCACACTGCAACTTCAAAAGAGACGAAACGAGGCGCTAGGGAATAGACAGCAAGAATCGAAAGTGGATGGAGATCGGATCTACAGTCAATTTGCCATTCCAGAATCTCAGCCAAAAAGTCAACAGTGAGGATAATTGAAGCAGAAGCTTCGAAGAGTGCAGATAGATAGATCTCCATTTCGATCACTCAATCGATCAAAAATTCAGACCTTCCGAAACTTTCCAGTGAACGAAAGGACTCATTTGTGATTTGGTGTAAAAGCAAGGTACATGTAAGATCATCAAAACGCAACGTACGGCTGGAGCTCTCGAGGGAGGCGAAAGATTCTCGAAAGAGATCCTTCAAAGCTCCCACGGGTGCAGACACGACCCCAGAAGAAGAAGAAGAAGAAGAAGAGGAGGAAGCAGACGCCTCCGCGCTTCCTCCCTTCTCTGCCCCCCCAGTTTCTTCATCTCCGAGGAGAGAGAGGACGTCCATGCCTCCGACAAGTCGCTGGTTCTGCAGTCAGTCAGCCAATCAGTCAGGCAGCCAGTCAGTCAGTCGGTCTGTCCGTCAACAGTCAGTCCATAGGTCCGCTAGTCAGACACTTAGAGAGAAAAACAGTCTCCAGAATAATTCCTTCATGACAATCAACTAATTAACAAACACACGGAACAGGCCAACAAGCCCCCCCACCCCCCCCAAACACCCAAATCGGTTTGACTGACCTTCAGAGCCTCCAGGAGTTCCATTGCCTCCGCAGAGTTCCCGTCCGTCCTGCCCGAGAGTTGCAAATGCAGAAAGAAAAAAAGAAAGATGTTCTTGTGCAAATGACAAAATGATACGTCACTATGCCACTGCAGAGTTCCTTTCTGTCTTCAGAGAGAGAGCCATAGAAGAAAAAGAGGAGAGAGGGTTCTTTTCAACAAAGATTAGAGAGCAGCGGAGCACAAGAGCTTCCCTCAATCGTGTAA